>VWZO01007171.1:5212-28434 GCA_013396975.1 Bucco capensis
AGGACCCTGCACTTGGTCTTGTTGAAGCTCCTGAGGTTCTCCTGGGCCCACGTCTCCAGCTTGTGCAGGTCCTTCTGGATGAAAGTCTAGGAATTTAATAACAATGTTGTTCTTGCTTTCTATACATCTAACAAGAAAAATAATGGGAAAAAGCTTACTTCTCTTTTAACTTTAGAAAAAACAAAAATAATTTTGGTCTTGTTAAGTAATTTGCTCTCTCCAACTCCCTGTAAGGAGGTTGCAGTGAGATGGAGGTAGGTCTCTTCTCCTGGGTTAACAGGGAGAGGACAAGAGGAAATATCCTCAAGTTGTGCCAGGGGAGGTTTAGATTGGATGTCAGGAGGAATTTCTTCCCTGAAAGGGTTGTTAAGTCTTGTCCCAGGCTGCCCAGGGAGGTGCTGGAGTCACCATCCCTGGAGGGGGTTAAGAAAAGTATAGATGTGGTACTCAGGGCCATGGCTTCGTGGCATGGGAGTGCTAGGTATGGTTGGACTTGGTGAGCTTAGAGGTCTCTTCCAACCTTAATGATTCTGTGAGTCTGTCATTCTCAGAGATAGGCAAGATGGGGGTGGAGGAGGAGAAGGCACAGTACTAACTGCTGTATCTAACTAGCAGTGGCTAACTACCTTAAACAGCTAGAACACAAAGATAAAGCTAGACTCTTTGCAGAGATACCAAGGACAAAAAGCAACAACTTTCAAACAGTACAGTGAGGATAGATCAGCAGTGAAAATGTTGTCAAGAGAGGTTGTGAAATCTTCATTCTTTGAGCTTTTGAAAACTCTGTTCAACAAGACTGAGCAAGCTAGTTTAGATGCTGGCAATGCTCTGAGCAAGGAGAATACAGCCTTTTTTAAGGCTGTGAATTTATAGCAGTTTTTTAAGAACTAAACTGGACAGATCTTAGTGCATGCTGGAGCTGCACAGCCATCAAAAGTACAACACAGTAATCTGCTTCAGGCATTAGCCAACACAGATACTGGAGGGGAACAACTATCCAATAAATGTGACCGGTGTCCTTCAGAGTTTTGTGTGTGAAGCAGCTCTCTTTGTATTTTCAGCACTTGCTGGCACCTGAACACTGCTTACAAGCACACTTCAGTTTCTGATACAGTCATGAATTGTTATAACTCAGCAACTTGTACTTACAAGTAGCAAAGAGGTAAAGCTGCATTCCCTGTTTCTGCTGAAAAATCATTTTAAAGGTTGACCTCAGGAAATGAGAAAATTCAGCTTGTGGTATTAATTTTTAAATTCTTTTCTGAACTGAAATGTATGAAGCTTGGAGGATTTGAATTTTGCTAAAATAAACTTGCAAGATCTCAATTTGCAGGGGCAAAGAAGAATTTGCCTTTCAAAACACCTGGAAAACAATTGTTTTCCCAAGATATACCCTCTACCAAATTATTCCTATTTGGAATACAATTACACCAAGGGTTACAACCACACTGTGGTCACCATGGTATCTCTTGTGCATTAGCTAAAGAGTTTGGATGAGAATCTGCTGCTGAGCAGCCACTGCAGGGAAGAATTCAGTGTAAACTGATACTGCTGCCACCAACCTAACTAATTCAGAGCTAGCTCGAGCATCTTACTCCTGCAGACTGCAGAGTAAACCTGTTTCATCAAAGACATTTGCAGTTTCTCTGCATACAAGAAACTCCTTAGGACCATTCTTTGCTTGACTAAATCTCTTTCAATGGGTAGGATGAGCTCATTAGCCTTCTGGCAGTCATCCTAGGAGAAGGACAACTCTGATCCCAAACCTGGGCAGATGGAGCTCGTTTAGCCCTGTAAGGCCTTCCAGCTAAGAGGTTAAACCTCCATCCTAAAGACTTGGCTGCCAGCGTCCAAGCTTGCTAGGCCCTGGCAGATGAACCTTAGGACTAAAGGGTGGGTACAGCTCTGCACATGTTGTGTCTCACCTAAAAAAAATCCCTAGTGCAGGCTCAGGTGCTATCTGCTATCCTCTTTTTATCAGCGCACTTGGAAAAGGCGCTGAGGAGGAGCATTGGTGGAGCCCTCCCTGGAGCTTCGTTCGTGAAGCCGAGCCACGACGACAATGAAATATCTTTCAATGGATGATGTGACCTGCCCAGTGGACGAGGGGAAGGCTGTAGATGTCATTGACTTGGATTTTAGTAAAGCCTTTGACACTGTCTCCCACCACATTCTCCTGGAGCAGCTGGCAGCTCATGGTTTAGACAGGTTTAGACTTGGCTGGGTAAGGAACTGGCTTGAGGGCTGAGCTCAGAAAGTAGTGGTCAATGGAGTTCAATCCAGTTGGTGTCCAGTCACCAGTGCTGCTCCCCAGGACTTGGTATTTGGACTGGCTCTGTTCAACATCTTTATCAATGATCTGGATGAGGAGATTGAGTGCACCCTCAGTAAGTTGGCAGATGACACCAAGCTAGGAGGGAGATTTGATCTGCTTGAGGGTAGGGAGGCTCTGCAGAGGGACCTGGATAGGCTGGATCAGTGGAATGAGCCCAATGGGATGAGCTTCAACAAGGCCAAGGGCCAGGTCCTACACTTGAGTCACAATAACCCTAAGCAATGCTCTAGACTTGGGGCAGAGTGGCNAATGCTCTAGGCTTGGGGCAGAGTGGCTGGATTGATATCAGCACCTGGGGCTGCTGGTTGATAGTAGACTGAGCATGAGCCAACAGAGTGTCCAGGTGGCCAAGCACAACAGCATCTTGGCTTGTATCAGAAATAGTGTGAGCAGTAGAGGAGAGAAGTGATCATCCTCCTGTGCTGGCAAGGTTGCATTTAGAGTACTGTGTTCAGTTTTGGGCCCCTCAGTTCAAGAAGGACACAGAGGCATTGGAGTGTGTCCAGAGAAGAGCAAGGAGGCTAGGGAGGGCTCTGGAGATCAAGTCTTATGAGTAGAAGCTGAGGGAACTGGGCTTGTTTATTCTGAGGAAGAGGAGGCTCAGGGGAGACCTTAGCTCTCTCTACAACTCCCTGCAAGGAGGTTGGAGTCAGATGGGAGTCTGTCTCTTCTCCTGGGTTAACAGTGATAGGATAAGAGGAAATGGCCTCAAGTTGTGTCAGGGGAGGTTTATATTGAATGCCAAGAAAATTTTTTTCGCAGAAAGAGTGATGAGGCATTGGCCCAGGCTGCTGAGGGAGGTGGTGGAGTCACCATCCCTGGAAGTGTTCAAAAATCATATAGATGTTGTCCTTAGGGCCATGGTTTAGTGCAGTGGGAGTGACAGGTATGGTTGGACTTGAAGTTCTTAGAGATCTCTTCCAACCTTAAGGATTTTAAGATTGTAAGACTCTAGAACTGCTGTAAGAACATTGTCTGTGGGTGACCTTCATCCAAACCCTGGGGAAAAGACCACAACATATTTTTCCGCCTGAGCATCCCCTGTGCACCCACGGCATTTTTCCATAATTTGCCCTTTGGAGTCATCAAGTTTACTGAAAAAGAAATGCTGACTGAATACACTTATCCCATTTGGCTTCTCCTGTGTGGGGGATTGCCAAGGAAAACTGTTATATATTAAAGCCTTTTCTGCCTCTTTGGTTCTTTCTGACGTCAACTTCAAGTATTGAATCTCAAACTATTTTTACCTGATGGCGTACACAAAGTTAATCTGAAAACTGACTATTTCTGTTACAGACCAGATCATCAGTTTAGTGGTTTGTTTCCAGTCTTTAAGAAGTATAATATCACCTCTTGCTCTTTTCTTCTTGAGGCTATGTTGCATTTTCAGTCTTTCCTCATTTGGAAATTCCCTTTTCCCAGCAGTATGAGATGTTTTGTTTTCCACCATCCAGTAACAAATCTTTGGTACCTGTTTCTTTTTCATGAATCATGTTAAAAGAACTTGGAGTATGGGCAGCAGGTGCATATCATCAGTGTGCTAATGCTTATAAAACCTGTAGGAATTCTTTTGCCAGCTCATTTCCACAGTCCACAAAACACTGCTGATTTGCAGACCCATGAGTGCTCTGCACTAATTCATGGGCACTTGCAGCTCCATAGCATTTTCAGTTAAAAGCCTCTTTGAAAAGGCTATATTATTGCCAAGGAGAAGTTGATGTCTGAGAGCAACTGAATATTTAAATAAATAAACAAATTGGAAACAACAGCATTGACAATCTCATTGTCATGGCTCGGCTTCGCGAATGAAGCTCCAGGGAGGGCTCCATCCATGCTCCTCATCCACGCATTTTCCGAGCACCCTGATAAAAAGAGGATAGCAGATAGCACCCTGGAGCCTGCACTATGGATTTTTTTAGGTGAGACACAGCATGTGCAGAGCTGGACCCACCCTTTAGTCCTAAGGTTCAGCTGCCAGAACCTAGCAAGCTTGGACGCTGGCAGTGAGGTCCTTAGGACAGAGGTTTAACCTCTTAGCTGGAAGGCCTTACAGGGCTAAACGAGCTCCATCTGCCCGGGTTTGGAATCAGAGTTGTCCTTCTCCTAGGATGACTGCCAGAAGGCTAATGAGCTCATCCTACCCATCCAAGGATTCTAGGAACATGGGTATCACTCCCCACACTTTCCCGTGGGCAATGAGTTTAATGCTCCCTCTGCTGTGGGCACAGTTATGGCACCAGGGGCCACAGGAGACCACAAGGCATTTTCAGACTGTGTCTGATTGACAATCTAAGTTTAAACTATACATCTAAACTTCTTTTCTGAACTGGTAATTTCTTCAGCTGCTGCAGCTATGTCTGAAACTACCTGTCCTGATTTCTTCACCATAGTATGATGAACACAAACTCTTAGCTGCATTTTTAGTTCACATGCTGACCCTACAGTGAGTGTTTCCTATAGGTCTCTTGCTGCTGGCTCTGTGAACTGGGGCAGCCATTCAGCTACTGTTGCTTTTGTGCATTACCTCTGGGAGATAGATTTTTAAATAACACAGAGAGAGATCATAATCTGATCATAAACTATAAGATAATTTAACATTGAATAATTTAAATGGTCAGAGTTTTTCCACAGCTGTCCACCCTAGGGGAGTGAGATACATTGAAACCTTACCCAAGCGAATAAATGACTTTAAAAACCAGTAGTAAGTTACTATAGGGCTAATAAAGGATCATTCTGCAATATGCCATCACAGAATCATTAAGGTTGGAAGAGACCTCCAAGATCATCAAGTCCAACCATCAATATCAAGAATACTTCTCACTGCCAGCAAGCAAACATTTTTACCTTTTGATCTTTTGTGTCTGTTCTTTAATCTTAGCTGTGCTCTGTGAAATATCCTTTCCTATGTAATTATATATTTACTTATGAATAGCATATTGATTATGTTACAGAGAAACAGCAAATATTCCAAAGCATGACTAGGAAGTTGTGAGGAGAAAACCCTAAGCATATCTGTGTCATTTTATCTGTCTTGTTTCACATCAAAAGAAGGTCAGGTGCAGTCACATAAGTTACTAAACATAAGGCATTTGAACTTATCCACCCTTGAGGTTCATCTTCACAAAAACACTTGTGAATCTGCTATCTTTGGAAAGAAGGAAGAATACCACCAACAACAAAATCTTCAAAACAACTTCTACTATTTGTTTCCCAAGGCTAAGACACATGTGAAGAAACTCAATATGAAGCTGAGCTCAGATGATACAGTGATGGGCATGGTTCACATTCCATAACACACAGATCAGAACACAGATTGGGGATGACATTATCAAGAGTATTATGGGAAGAATGCATATTCTGACAGTTTCTGCCCTCTGTTGCAATGCTGAGAAAGCATGACACTACTATAGCACTAGGGAATACTTCTTCCACAGCTATGCTTTCAGACATGATCACTTGCATTAACAGGAAATGCCAGTTGTTGGCAGGTTCAATGCATTCCCATTTTGGAAAGAATATCTGTAAAAAGATGGGCCTCAGGTTTAAAAGAGCTTTATCCAATAGATAAATTACATCACAGCACATTAGAGAAGCTGTAGATAACACAAAGTATCTAAGAGCATATCTTTGCAGCTGCAGCCATTACTTGTCCAATCTGTAGGCTCAGTCCTTCCAGTCCAAATGCTTTGCAGGAGGAAACAAATACTTCTCTCTCCCTCTCCAAACAACTTTGTTTACACAATTCAAGTAACGTGCCAAGAAATAACATTGAAACATTCAATTTGGGAGTGATTTGGTTTGTTTCAGCAAACTGAAAGAAAAAAAAAAGGGAGGGGGGAAGCACTTTACAACTTCTGGAGTATTGTATTGTGTAACTACCTACGTCAGGCACCTTGCAGACTGTTTGTAGTAGTCCCACTTAGCTAGCACACACGCAGATACAATTTCAGCAAAATCTTGGCTCCAAATGAAGTCATTGCTATTTTGCAACTCTTCTGATTTTGAAAACACCAAATACAGTTACATTGCAGTCTCCTATCTGCCTGTTCCATTACAGCAAAGCAGTATTGCAAAGCCAGGCTTACAAATACTGAAGGAACCAATAGTGAGAGTGGAAGAGTAAAGCTTGTCTCAACAGAGAGAAACTGGAATGATATCTATCCCTTGGGAAAATCAGAAATGAAAGTCACTGAGGTTAATATAGTGTTCCATGGCTATAAGGTTTAGGTTGCCGTTAGGCAGAAGTTGTTGCCCAGGAGGGTGCTGAGCCACTGTGCCAGGTTGCCCAGAGAGGTGGTGGCAGCCCCAGCCCTGGCAGTGTTGCAGGCCAGGCTGGCTGGGGCTGGGAGCAAGCTGCTCTAGTGCCAGGTGTCCCTGCCCAGGGCAGGCACAGGGGTTGGGATAGAGGAACCTGAAGGTCCTTTCCAACCCTGACAGTTCTACGATTCTATTCTATCACAGAATCACAGAATCACCAAGGCTGGAAAAGACCCCCAGGATCATCAAGTGCAGCCTATGACNTTTAGAAAAACATGTTTAGAATAAGAATGAAACAAGACTCATTTTCTTTATAGTCATATTTAATTATTTCAACACAGATTTATTTGTTTAGTTACTTTAACACTAGATCTTCTTCCTTGCTAGTAAGAGTGACTGAAGTATATTGCATGGCCCAGATTGTGCAGTGTAAGAGGCAGTGAGTTCACAGTCACACCTCTGACAGCAGTGAACTACCACAGTCTTTCTACAAACTACCTAATTATCTTGTATCTCCTTCTTATCATTGTATTGCCCTCACTTACCCCAAACCAAATTACAGCCTGGAAGGAGACTGCAACAGAGATTTGTGTACCTTATCTAATGAGTACTTACATCATGTGGTCAGCTCTGGAATAGCTTCAAGAGAAATTAAGGTAGAACTTTATATAATTGCCCATTCATAAAGAAAACATGTCAGAACAATGTCACTGATGTTTTGCCTGGGGAGAAAGGGATTCAAGGCCCTGACAATGCACCTAATGACTTTTGCATTCCCATGGTAGCTATGCCATTCCTTTTCTCTGTACTTCAAATAAACACATGGAGAAGAGTCTCACATTCTTGGAAGAACCTTGCATCTGTGCAGCCTCTACCTATTTGGAGGCCTCATTCTATTGTTATAATCATATGCATTCATTTATTAAACAACAATCACTAATTCCTTCTATTGTTATAATGAGATGCATTCATTTATTAAACAACAATCACTAATTCATTCTATTGTTATAATGATATCCATTCATTTATTAAACAACAATCACTAATTCATTCTATTGTTATAATGAGATGCATTCATTTATTAAACAACAATCACTAATACATATTCTATTAATTAAATAATGAAATCATATCTTCTTTTTTTTCACATAGACTTTAGATCACTTCAGAAATGGAGAAAAACTTCAATATCTACATCATAAAAGCTAAATAAAAACCAGAGAGGTGGATATATGCAGATTCCATGGGAAATGAACATAACTTCCATTGTACAATCACTACAATGCCTTCTGCAGAAAGGCTCCAGCACATATTGGGCTGAATGCCTGCATTTTGCCATCCTTTGGAAAAGTGACTTCCTAGATTTCATTATGAAAAAAAAAGACCCTGAAAATATTAAGAGAGCAGAAAGCAAACAAAACTTCCCATATTCTTGTGGTCTTAAAGAGAATTTAGTGATTTTCTTAAGAACTTGCTTAACAAATGTGACTTTCTGAAATAGTAACAAGCTGAAACTCTTTTGGAGTTTTACCTTGTGCCTAAATGTGGCTAGGGTAGCCTCAGGTAAATGAAAGAAAAAGCACAAGAATGCTTTACAAGAGCATAATAAGACCACTGTAAGGGACATTTCAGCATTTATTGTATGCATAGGGAGGCTCCATAAAGATAATTGGATAAATGATGTGGGGTTTGACAGACTGGACAGAAAGGTGCTTCAACATTTAAAGCTGCTTCTTCCTAGGCTAGCTGACTGCTCTGCTGCTAATGAAGGCACCAGGTTCTTCCTGCACTGAAAAGAAGGAGCAGATGAAAGCAGAAATGGCATGAGGAGAGACTAGAGAAAGTGAAAACACAGCCTGTTCTTCAGCAGAAATCCCTTTTACACTGTTGGGTTTTTTTTAACCAATCCTCAGCCATTGTCACCATTACTATCAGCACAGGAGGTTTTCATTTCTTGTTACCATATCACTGTGAGATGAAACCTCTGGGGTGACTATGTTATCTTCATCTCTTGCAAGAGGAGATACAGCTAGTAGCTGTTGTTAAAAGAAGCATGACATTCTGATTTTTAGGATTCAACATTAGTGGTGAAAAATGGCCACATTTTGAAATCCTAAAGAACTTTCTGCTCTTTTTCACCCCTCAGCTGCCCAGTCATTCCTATCCTATGGAGCCAAAAATCCTCTGCCAAATCCCTCTGTTATGCCCTACATATCTGCCTTCATTTCTGCTGTGGGATCTTCACACAGTTCTTGTGCTGTTGTCCCTACTGTATTCCCTGGCTTTTGTAGGTTTGGGCACTCCTAGGAGGATCTGTCAGGTTCTGGAGTGCCCTGTTATACAGAGTACCCCCAAGTTCTCATCCAAATCAGCCAGTGGATGTGCCTTTAGTTGCCCAGCACCATCCTGTTCTCTGAGGAATACAGCCCTGAGGTAGGATGCAGAAATTTACTGATTATGATCTTACAGTCCATTTGTTTTCCTCCCTCCATTGGCTCCTTTTCGCCTCAAGGCCCTCACTGCTCCTTCTTGGGAATGACTTTACAGCCTCCTCCACCTTCACATTACAAATACAATGGGGTTTTGACCTCACACAGGAGAGTCATCTGATGCAGACAGTGATAACCTTCCTGGTGCTGCCAATTGCCCTGTGCTTCACTGGACCAGAGAGCTGCTTTACTAGGTTTCATGCATCAAATCCTTTAACCTGATGTGGGAAAAGCATACATTAAGGAGTTTGTCTTATCCCCCTCCCCCAGCCCAACCTGAGAGCAGTGGCCCATGTGCTCTACTAACTTGGGTATTTTCACTGTCTGCATCTCATACTGAGTCATGTTGCAGAATTAGCTAAGGGAAGAAAACATGGAATACTGAGTTAAAATCCCTAGAAATGATTGCTATCATAGAATCATAGAATGGTCAGGGTTGGAAGGGACCTCTGGAGCTCATCTAGTCCAACCCCCCTGCNTCTGCTAGGACTCTGATCGTTTCTGTGTACTCATCCCTCTCACAGATTGCTCATTCCCTGCTGCTCTGGATCCATTCTATGGACAGAGGAATCCATATCCTCTCCTTTCAACCTTGGAGTCTCTATTTCAGAGGAGTCCAAGGGCAGTGCTTTGGACTACACCAAGAATCCTCTCCCTTAGCTAGAGAAATGTACCTGCATCTCTTGGTCTGGTTCAAAAAGCATAGCACCAGACAGTAATCTGTTGTCCACGTGACAATAAGCAGAAATAACCATGAGGATTCCAGAAAAGCAGAAGTTCATATGGAGTGAGGTTTTTAACTTAACTTAGGCACAACAACTCTTTAAACGAATGAGTTTAATTAATCTTTTGAAAAGAGAGTTGTATAACGTGCTGACAAAGTGTGATTTAATTCTGGGAACAGAGATGAAGCAGGGAAAAGAAGTCAATATTACTTTAATACTTTCAGTCCTTATTTGGTCTCTCTTTTGTGTGCTGAATGCATACTAATTGAAATGTTCACACAAACTTGCACCCACACATGCAAAACACTGCAACAGTGAACATCCAGAGAAATAAGCAAACAAGATCTGAGATGGGCAGCTGAATATCCTACTACTGTCAGCTCTATAAAGTAACTCCCCTATTTTCTAGAAGTCTGGTTCTGTTCTCCATCTTTTTTCTTTTATCAAAGAAGAATTTGTATTTTGATTGTTTGAACTCTTCAGCTGTGGAGCTGTGTTGTTTAAAGAGCTTTGCTATTAGCTTAAACCTTTCTCATTTCACATTTCAGCTTAGTACATCACACATGTTCTTTTGCTGGTGAATATATATATAGCCACAAATGAAGGACCAGAAGAGTCAGAACTCTTTGAAGTGAAGAGAGGATTGTGTAGTTACTCTGTCTCTTTTTAAGGCCATCCTAGGCACAGTCTGAAAATCCCTTGTGGTCTCCTGTGGCCCCTGGTGCCATAACTGTGCCCACAGCAGAGGGAGCATTAAACTCATTGCCCACGGGAAAGTGTGGGGAGTGATACCCATGTTCCTAGAATCCTTGGATGGGTAGGATGAGCTCATTAGCCTTCTGGCAGTCATCCTAGGAGAGGGACAACTCTGATTCCAAACCCAGGCAGATGGAGCTCATTTAGCCCTGGAAGGCCTTCCAGCTAAGAGAAGGACACTCTATTAAAACCTACATCCTAAGGACCTCGCTGCCAGCGTCCAAGCTTGCTAGGCCCTGGCAGATGAACCTTAGGACTAAAGGGTGGGTCCAGCTCTGTGCATGCTGTGTCTCACCTATAAAAAATCCCTTGCTCAGGCTCGAGGGTGCTATCTGCTATCCTCTTTTTATCAGCGCTTGGAAAAGGCGCTGAGGAGGAGCATGGATGGAGCCCTCCCTGGAGCTTCGTTCGCAAAGCCTAGCCATACTATACTTTTAAGGCCATGGCTTCTATTGAATTAGTAGTGTCCAGCACTCATAAAGGACAATCTAGGCTTCTATTGAATTAGTAGTGTCCAGCACTCATAAAGGACAGTCTAAGCCTTCCTCTGTCCCACTCCAAACATTTTGTTTCTACTGCCTAGCTGCAGACTAGCATTTGTGTGACTGCACAGTTATCTGTACCCCAAAATCACCCTTTAGAAAACTGACCAAATCAAACCTGTATATAAAATGGTTTTGTCACCTAACATGCTTCTTTAATTGAGCCACACAATGCTAGTGCTGGCAAAGGAAGAGACATCAGAGCAAGCTCCTCACTGAGGCAGGAGCCTGGACTTAAGCCAGGATTAACATGTCAGTATGACCTCAGTAGTACCATGACTTTCCACATCTGGCATCCATCTACTTAGCTGCTTTGGTTTCATAAAGAGTTTCAGGGCTGTAGATGAGGACTTGAAAGTATTCTACATTTCCTTTGAGGAATGCAGAACATCTTTGATATATAATCTTACACTGAATTGAGTACAGATTCTTTTAGATCCAGAGATCTCTGTAAGGAAAATTGCCCCTAGAAGTTGCTCTACTAGTCATGCTAAAGGATTGAAAATTCCATGTTCCAGTCCCACTCCCTCTTCCCCTGTCCAAAGCTTTCTGTCTTCAGATCTGTTGAAGCTTCTGTCCTCCTCTTGTGTTATAGAGCTACTTATAGCTGGTATATTAATCCCACTCCTTTTTCCACACCTTTCAGTAGGAGACAATATATAAGACATCTATACAGGCACATAATAAGCATTCAGCTTAATGAATGTTTATGGATAATTCATCTTCTAAGTTCCTGAAGTCTGGGTTTGATTAGCACTTTTTGGGTTGAGTGTAAAATCTTTTGAAGACTAGTTGGAAAAAAAAAACCCTTTGATGCTATAAACAGCAAGCTAAAGATGACCCAAGATCACCACCTGGTGTAGAAATGTTGGCGTCCATAAATCAGAGTGTATATATACTTGCATGTGCTTACTTCTGGAGTAACTTTCATCCATAGGCCTAGGATAATTAGGAATGTGATTTGACAAGCTAAATTCCTGACCTACCTGAATTCCAGACAGGTTTTTGAACATCTTAGAAAAACAGTGAAAATCTTGAATAAAAACATCATTATTAATAGTTTAAAAGGGGGGGAGGGGAAAATCCAAAGGGAAAGGGTAATGCCATTGGAAAAATAAAATTTGATGTAAATAGAGGAAGCGTGGGAGATACTTGGTACAGCAAATGATAGTTAGGGTTAAATATGAGATTGAAAAGAAGTAGGAAATTGTCTCTTGGGCTACATGATGGGAAATCATCATTAGAGTCCTAACATGTCATCTGGACAGAGATACAATCAGTGAGGGTAATTTTGTCTGGCAAAGTGAACGACAAGTATTAATAAGACATGAGACTGTTCTTTTTCCCCTGGAGAGTAGATGCTTCCTAAGGTGAGCTGGTTTTGCATTGATGTTGTTAGATCACCATCTAGAGGACATTTAAAAGCACATCCTTGCCATTCCACAGGTGCTCAGTTACTCACAGAGGCTGTGCAAGCCAAACAGCACAAAATACTGACAGATCCTTGGGCACCACAGATCCTTGGGCACCGAAGGGGAAGACTCAGTACATCTGATGGAGCAGGTGTAGAGGAGGCTATGAGAATGCTCAGGGGGCTGGAACTCCTCTGCTCTGAGGACAGGCTGAGGGAGCTGGGATTGTTCAGCCTGGAGAAGAGAAGGCTTCGGGGGAACTACTAGTGACCTTCCAGGACCTAAAGGGAACTTCCAAGAAGGCTGCAGAGGGCCTGTTTGCAAAGGCCTGGAGGGAAAGAACAAGGGGCAATGGTTTTAAATTGGAGAAGAGTAGATTTAAACTGGATATTAGAAAGAAGTTCCTCCCCACGAGGGTGGTGGAACACTGGCACAGGTTGCCCAGGGAGGTGGTTGAGTTGCCATCCCTGGAGGCATTCCAGGTGAGGCTTGCCAGGGCTCTGGGCAAGCTGCTCTAGTTGGGGATGTCCCTGGCCACTGCAGGGGGGTTGGACTATATGAGCTCCAGAGGTCCCTTCCAACCCAAACCATTCTAGGATTCTAGGATTTTCCTTTGCCCTTCGCTTGCACAGTCTTGTAAAACATTTGTTGTCCAGTTTCAGTTAGTTACTTGTGAACACTACTCCTAAGGGGAGCTCCATAGGACTTGCCCAGTGTTCCTGCTGAACAGTGTATGACTGTTAGGTGAGCCCAGTGATGTCACAGTGTGTCCCAAGTAACGCTGTGGTGCTAGGGAATTCCTGACACCATTAGCTGAACAAGAGGTGAGAAGTAGAAGTGTCTTCTGCTGGACAGGACAAGTGGATAAGGGGTAATCCAACCCTGATGGCTTCTCTGGCATCTACCATCTATCTGATGTTCCTGATCATTTACTGCCCAATTTTCTCCAATGCCTTCATACTACTGAAAAGCCAGCCCACGACTGACCCAGAGAAGAATGGACAGCTAGAGGAGAACAGTCCATCAGCAGGTGAGAGGATGGGGTGAAATGAGAAAAAGGAGGCCTGGAGGGCAAAGAAAGGTAGAAAATGAGATAGGAATATGGGCACAGAAGCTTGGGTTTGCAAAGACAAAAGCAGAAGAGAAATGAAAAAGTCTGTGTCAAAGGACAGTGGAAGTCAGATAGTCCCTAGGGAGTAGGGAGGCAGCAATTGAGTGTGCTAACAGCTGGCAGGGCAGAGGTCTCACCTGCCAGAACCCAGTCCCCAACAGCCCCAAGCAGGGCAGGCCTGGAGGTGGTAGTCAGGGTCAGAGAAGTCCACAATGACAAGGCAAGGTCCAAGTTGAAGAAGGAATGTGGGCCAGTGTCAGGATCAGCTGCAATGATGGTAACCAGGGTCAGACCCACCCAGTTCAGGCTGGTCAGAGCCATTAAGGCCCTGACTGCAGCATCCCTTCTCAGCAGATCCCCCTCATCCTAGAGAGAGTCTGGGTTCAGAATGGACATGCTATAGAGTGATTTAATTGCTATTTATCTTGCTGGAACCTGCTTATTTCTGGACCACAGGAGGTTTAGTATTAACCTGAGGAGGAACTTGTTTGCAGTGCAGGTGCCAGAGCACTGGCCCAGGCTGCCCAGGAGGCTGTGGAGTCTCCTTGTCTGGAGCCATTGCAGAGCTGCCTGGACACATTGCTGTGTGAGCTGGTCTAGGTGATCCTGCTCTGGCAGGGGGGTTGCACTAGATGATTTTTCTAGGGCCCTTCCAACCCCTGACATACTGTGATACTGTGATACTTATTGGATGCCCCAGGACAATTTCCAAGGGTGAAGAAAGGGAGGAAACCCTGGGAAATGGGCATGGTATATGGAGGCCTTAAAGCCTGGGGAAGGGAGCAGGGGTGTGGATCAAATTGCCCATGAGGAGCACTGCAGGCTTAGTGAGCTTGAGAAGCAAGGTCTAGGCCACCCCTGGGGAGGACCAGAGGCTGGACATCCTAGGGACAGGGAGCTTCTCTCCGAATCCTGTGGGCAGCACCCAGGGCCAGGCTGGTCCCTCAGGAGGGGTCACAGGCCCTGCTCAGTCATGGGCCCAGCTTCATGGTGTTCACCTCAGTGCTCACAAAAGCCCAAGCTGACTTTCAGGGAGCAGTGAGTTCCAGGTGCTTTCTAATGGCCAGGGAGGAAGCAGACAAGGGTCTGCTCAGCAAGGCTGGTAGGGCAGGGGCCTCAAGAGCCTGGGCCCAGTCCCTACAGCCCCTGAGCAAGGCAAGGAAACTAGGCCTGGTAGTTAAGTAGTTCTAGGTAGGGATAGGTAGTTATCCTGATAAGAATACACATCATCAGGTAAGTCCATAATCATAAAGCAGGAATAAAAGTCACCAAGCTAATGTCAGGATCAGATCCCGTGGAAGAAACCAGGGTCAGACACAGCCTCATGACTGCCAGGCAAGCCCACAGTGATAAGCCATAGTCAAGATCAAAGCAGAAAGGCAATTTGGAGGTGAAGATCCAGAGTAAAGGGTCCATGGCCAGGCACATCTACGATGGAGCTGGAGATAGGTATATGTGCAATAGAGACTAGAGACCCAGGCCTGAGCTTAAATGAGTCCCTGGACTCACAGGCAGTGGATGAGGGCTAAGGCTCCAGCTGAGGCTAGTAAGGCCTTTAAGGGCTATTACTGCAGTCCTGGCCCTGTACAGATAAAAGAATGAAACTGGGCTGACTCATGGAACAGAGAAGTACAGAAAAGGAGAAAAGCAGAAAAGAGACTGAGGAGTAAGTGATTTCTAGAAGAAATATTTCAAAAGGCTTTTTCAGGCAAGATTTCCCCATTTTGCTCTGTACTTATCTGATACTTATTTTGGAAGACAGTTGCATTTGCCACTGTGGTTGCAATATTGCTTATGCCATCTCTCCTAATGTTACTCAATGGGATTTAGCCTAATAGTGCTTCTTCTAATGAAGTTCTTTGTCTCAGAAACTGATGGTTTCTTGAAATAGAGCCATAAGGAAGCAGGCATTCTGTTCCAAGCCAAGCTTCCTCAGAATATGGTGAAAGAAGGAAACCAGAAGTCCTGTAAGAATCTTAGAGGCAAGACTTAAAACTTTCTAAGGAGAAGATAAATTCTTAGAAGATCCTATCTGCAATAAGAAGCAAGTGTTCCTAACACAAAACTCCCTTTAAAAATTAGACTACTGCTTGAGAGAGCAAGATCTAAACCAGCTTAAATTGCACTGTGGCAAGTCAGTAACCACTACCCCCAATTCCTGAAAAATCTGACTGGCTGAGTGCTGGAAAAGGCAATGGCTTCTGACCCTGATCTGTTTATCTCTGAGGCTGTGGCACACTTTAAGATCTGGCTAATGTCAGATCACTTTACTGAAGTGATCAGTTGCTCTTAACCTGACAATAGATCCCTCTTTTAAAAAAAACCCAACAAGTTAGAGCTTGTCACATGATGACCAAGTAGTGTTTCCTGGGGAGTGTCTGAGCCATAGTTCTGGTTCCTGTTCCCTTCTTCTGTCTCTTTACTCTGCTGAACATCAGTCTCCTACCTGTCACACAGCAATGAAATCATGGAGGAAAAAATGAGAGCTTATGACAGCACACAGCATACCCAGGAAACAATCCAAGTGCAGCAACTTAGGGAGAACAAGTCCAAGAAATGAAGCCAGCATGGAAAGAGAGAAAGCAAGATAGGCAACAGCCAGGGAGGAAGTGTGTTTATAAATTAGCACAGAAATTGGCCAAATGCATGAGTGAGAAAATGAGGGAAGAGAGAATCAAAGACACGCTTTAACAAGAGGATGAGAAAGACTGAGCTGAGAAAAGAAGGGAAAAGAAAAAAATACTTAAAGTGTCAAATCACAGGAGTCCAGATTCCAGTCCCCTGTTCTTCCAGTGCCTGGCTATACCTCAGTTCCCCTTGTCTAATAGCAATAAAGACTGTCTCCCCTTCCTTTTCCAAGCGTGCTGATAAAAAGAGGATAGCAGATAGCACCCTCGAGCCTGCACTAGGGAATTTTTGGGTGAGACACAGCATGCACAGAGCTGGACCCATCCTTTAGTCTTAAGGTTCATCTGCCAGGGCCTAGCAAGCTTGGACGCTGGCAGCCAAGTCCTTAGGACAGAGGTTTAACCTCTTAGCTGGAAGGCCTTACAGGGCTAAACGAGCTCCATCTGCCCGGGTTTGGAATCAGAGTTGTCCTTCTCCTAGGATGACTGCCAGAAGGCTAATGAGCTCATCCTACCCATCCAAGGATTCTAGGAACATGGCTATCACTCCCCACCCTTTCCCATGGGCAATGAGTTTAATGCTCCCTCTGCTGTGGGCACAGTTATGGCACCAGGGGCCACAGGAGACCACAAGGGATTGTCAGACTGTGCCTGGAACCTGCCCAGTATGAATGAGAAAAAGGACACACAGTAAGGGTGAATCATAGATTCATAGAATGGCCAGGTTGGAAGGGACCTTAAAGATCATCTAGTTCCAACCCCTCTGCCATGGGCAGGGATGCCAATCACTAGCCCAGGTCACCCAGGGCTGCATCCAGCCTGGCCTTGAACACTGCCAGGGATGGATGGAGCATCCACAGCCTCTCTGGGCAACCTGTGCCAGTGCCTAANCTCCCTGGGCAACCTGTGCCAGTGCCTAACCACTCTCTGGGGAAAGAACTTCCTCATAATCTGTAATCTAAATTCCCCTCCTTCAGTTTATAGCCATCCCCCCTTGTCCTGTCACAGTCTGGATGCTTAAAAAGTCTCTCCCCTTCTATCTTATAATCTCCCTTTAGGTACTGGAAAACTGCTACAAGATCCCCTTGCAGCCTTCTCTTTTCCAGGCTGAACAATCCCAATTGTCTCAGCCTGTCTTCCTAGGGGAGGTTCTCCAGTCCTTTAATCATCTTTGTGGCCTCCTCTGGACTTGCTCCAACAGCTCCACATCTTTTTTATGCTGAGGAGCTGGAAATGGAGCTGGAAGTTTAGCAAGCAGGGAGAGAAAAGAGGGAGGGAAGCAGAGGTGAAAGGGATGCAAGTAAGAAAGAAGAGAAGCAGAAAGCTTACCTTGTCCCTACCACTGGTTACAGACTGGATCCAAATGGAGGAAACATTTTTCGCCTCGTCAACAGGGGAAGAAATGGAAGTGATCAACATGGTGCAGGACGAGGGCTCCCAGAAGAATTCAGCAGTGAAGCATCTGCCATTGGATTTGACTCTTCCCCTGAGTAGTGTGCTCTTCTTTTTATGTATGGCATAAAGCATGAAAGCTTTGGTGATGGATGGCAACAACTGGAACATCTGCCTCTGTTTTATCATCACCTACTAGGCAGCATGGTTTCCCTCTAGCAGCTGCATCCCTGACAACTTGTGCTTCCCAGACATTCCTTGTGTAAAAGCAGCATAGTAATAAACAAGAATGTATTCAACTCACCAGCTATAAGGCCGACCCTTTCTTTTAAAGAGATTATTAGTACATTTGTCATATATCATAAGAACAAGAAAAAAGTAAATTCCATGGAACTCTTCTACACTAAAAAAAAAGATAAAGACTGTTCAAAATGCAGACTGTCGATGGCTTTTGCTATCTCTATACATTATAAACAAAGGTCTGGTACAATGTTAATTGCTATTAGCATCTAATGGCTGTTAACAAGAGGAAGAGTATATACTGTTTAAATGGTAGAGACTTTGCTAATGTTTATGATGGGTAAATAAATCAAACTATTTCAAAATATTATTACTTGTGAAGTTCAGCTAAGAATTCCAGTTGTGCTGGGAACAGAACTAATACAGAAGAAAGAAACAGGCATGGACATGAAGAGCTGGCAATCAAAGTCATTTTTTTCTCTGAAGCAAAGGCTTTGTTAATATTTTAGTTAATGAATGAGAACAAAATCTCTGAACAGTCTGTTCATGGAAAAGATTGTGCTGCACTGGTCAGTGCTGGGAAAGGATTAACACAGTTATTCAGATTTTCATGACTGACAATGCTTACATTGCTAACAGATGTTCCCACTTGCTATTCAACAACATCCACTTGCTATTCCTCTTCCACAAGCTATTCAACAACCAATCCCTATAGTATGTAACATAAAAACTCTCCCAGAAACAAGAACAGTTTGAAGAGTATGCAAAAGGTAGTATTTTGTCAAGTCTTATCAATTTTGGTTAATTTTAGATTATTGCTATAAATTTTCCAGTTATCAGAACCAGAAATTGATGCAATTATTAGGTTGCTCTTGAGAATGTGCTTTAAGCACTTCTCCTGCTACCCTAAAATATATGAAATCATGCTCTTTATTTCTTCTAAATTAAATCAATAGATAAGATTCAAGTAGAAAGTAAAATCCTACAGCAGCTCTACTCTTTTGTTCATCTAGTAAATATTTACAAATTTACGGATGAGAGAACTTTCTGGGATGAGAAAATCAGGTTCAGGATCCAGGGAAGTTCTTGGCATTCTAATTGTTCAGTCTTCAGAGACTTCTAGAAACCCTTGTGACTGTCCTGTACTCCATCCTCAACCCTACCCTCAACCCTAAATAGATACTAAAAAAAAAGAGAATCTTGTTGTAAAATAAAGAAAGGAAAGATAAAGATCATCTCTTTTCAGCTCCCAATCCTCCTCCCACTGATGGGGATGCTTTCCTCTTTCCTTTTCTGTCTCTTAGGAGTTTTGCTGATGAAACAAAACAAACCAAACAAACCAAACAAGACAGGGAAGGCCTTCAGTAGCTTTCCTTAGTAAGTGATTTATCTTTCAGACTAGAAACTAAAGCCACTGAATCCTCTCTAGTACCTATCTCCATTTCTTGGCAGAAGAAAGGAAGAGTATTCTCCCCTCTCTGTTAACTTACATGTGTAATATCTGTCATAACCTATAGAATTATCCCAACAGCCAATCTTCTCTGAAGAAGTCTTAGGGTTCCAGCTAGTTGCCCTGTTGTCCTGGTTTGACCAGAATAACTGAGATTTACTAGGGTCAAGAGGACAATCTTTTGAGGAAGGGTCTCCAAGGCCCCCCCTCCCTGCAGCCCTCTGGACTGGCTGTGTTCAGGGACAGCAAAATTGAGATAAGAACACCAGGCACGCAGACAGTGAATTTCTAAGAATAGCTTTATCTATATTTAAATGCTATTACAATATGAGAAAAGAAAAAGAAGAGATTATAGAAGAGGGAGCAGCTTCAGGCTCCCATGAATTGCCGAGTCATACAGGTCCGAGAAGGGGAACAGACCTTACCGGCCTATAAAATCACCACTAGAGCCAATCCTCCCCCCCCCTTCCCGCTCCTTATCAGGAGGCAAACCTCTCACTCCCCGGGGAGGGGAGACAGGAGTTACACAGTCAGCTAAATTTACGACTTGCGGCAGTTTCAGAGGAACCTGCAGAGCTCCGGAAGACGGAAGGACGAGAAGAGCCAGAATCGAAAGAAGACAGAGAGAGCAATTTCTCCCTACCTCCCCTTATATAAACAAAACCACATCACCCCTTCACAAGAGCTTAGCAGTCCATGGATTCGCCATCTCGCAGGATTCTCCGGGCCACAGTCTCTGGCCTCCACCTCCCTCCCCCACCTCTCCGAGGCCGGGGGGGAGGGGGGAGGGGAGAAGTCCAGCCGATCAGTTTCTTCCTCTTAAAGGGAAACCGACATACACATTAAAATTCTGGTCACCCTATAACACCTGTCCATTCAACATGAGTGTGAGGATGCTGGAGTAGCCAGGGAAATGCACTGAGCAGAGGGACTAACAATAGGACAGTGCTGCTCACAGCTCCTCATACATTATTTCCTGCTACAGACTGGCTGGTCAGCTTGCTACCTTGGGATAAACTTCAGAGTTGCCACAGCTGGGACAGAGTGCAGCTAGCAGTAGGAGGAGATCCTCTTCCCTTAAGAGCTCAGTTTAAGAATTTTACTACCATCAACTGCTGAGGAAAAGATAACAAAGAAAGGAAGGTAAAATTGAGTAAGAGAACCATGTCATCCTAGGGGCCCTGAGAAGATGGTCATACTTTCATGGGTCAGGCTTTCCTTTCCCTGAGGTTGTATCTCTCTTCCTCCTTTTCCATGCCTGTTACCAGATGCGACACTTGTTGTCTGGGTTCATCGGGGAGCCACTGGAACAATGGAAATGCTTAGCAAAATCCTGGCTGTTGCTGACAGACCCACAGACACGAAGTGGCAAGGGACTGTGTGGTTCTGTGTTCAGAGAAGACTGTAGTTGCTCAGGATCCTGGTGTCCACACATGGCCTGAAAGGAGGCAAAACAGAAAAGCCAATTTGGTTGAAAGTCCTCATGTGAGCAAGACTTATAGAATCATAGAATCATAGAACAGTTCCAACTGGAAGAGACCTTGAAGATCATCAGTGCAGTCTTTGTCCTAGCCCTATCACCCCACTAAATGATGCTCCCCAATGCAACATCCACCTGTCTCTTAAACACCTCCAGGGATGGGGACTCAAGCATCTCCCTGGGCAGCCTGTTCCAATGGCTCACAACCCTTGCAGCAAAGAAATTCCTCCTAATGTCTAGCCTGAACCTCCCCTGGGGCAATTTCCATCCATTTCCCCTTGTCCTATCACTCTCCACTAGGGAGAACAGACCAATTCCCGCTTCTCTACAACCTCCCTTCAGGTAGTTAGAGAGAGCCAGGAGGTCTCCCCTCAATCTCCTCCTTTCCAGGCTAAACAGGCCCAGATCCCTCAGTCTTTCCTCCTCAGGCTTATGTTCTAAGCCCTTTAGCAGCTTGGGAGCCTCTGTCACCTCTCCAGCACCTCCATGTCCCTCTTGGAGTGAGGGGCCCAAAACTGGATGCAGTACTGGAGGTGAGGCCTCCTCAAAGCTGAGGAAAGGGGCATGATCACCTCCCTGCTCCTGCTGCCAACACTGTTCCTGCTCCAGGCCAGGATGCCATTGGCCTTCTTGTCCCCCTGGGCACACTGCTGGCTCCTGTTCAGCTGTCACTCAGCACCCCTAGGTCCCTCTGTGCCTGGCAGCTCTGCAGAAGACTTAAGAAGAAGAAGACTTAAGACTCTTCACACAGGACTGAAGCTACTGGAGTAAACAAGGAAACACACTTACATGGGTGCCAACAACATTTAGATCTTTCCCTCCATCACCACCATTTTGGACTGTTTTCCCTTTCTCCAAGCTTCTCTGTCCCAATTTCCTTATCTGACAAATCATCTGCTTTTTCTGTGCTGGGTAGTCCAAAACACAGGGAATTTAGATCACCTTGGAGTTTAGGCTTGTGCAGCCTTGGAGTCCATCTAAGATAATATTATAGGTGGAATGTGGGTCTACATCCAGCTTCTTAAGCAAAAGCAGTGAGTGTTTATGTAGAAAGAAGAGCACTTACACAAGATCCCATTACCACTTTAGAGACTGGGGGGAAGATTATGTGACTTTACTAGCATTAAACTGGCAATCCAAGTCTTCACTTCTGTGATTTCAATCTCCATTCATTGACAAATGATGCAGTAGCTGCCAGATAGCCTCTAAAAGGCAAATCTTGTCACCCAGGCCTAATAATTGGTAATTTCAGGACTACTCTGACCTAATGTCAGTACACACACAACATTTTCCCTTTGCACAATTACAGTGGCTTAGAAGAGTGTGACTTTTCTGAGCACAGAAACCCAATGATAGATAGATCATGAGGAACTCAACAGCACAACTTCACCCAAATCCCTAAACCAGGTTCCCACAGAAATGTCAAACTATGTGTGCATGTACTTCTAGTTCTTCATCTCTAAATAACCTTCTAAACTTTTCTTTAACATCAGTCACTCAGCATGATATCTCATTATTCACCATGACACAGAGGCATGGAGAGATATGCTCCTTTTCCAGTAAAATTCCTCTTGCCATGTGTAAGATTGCTCACAACAGAAAAAGTGCACTCAGAAGCTGAGAATGAAGCATGCTTTCTCTGACACAACTTGTCTGCAAAACTTTGGTTTGGTAAATGTCAATTTTGTGAAAGATACATTTGAAGACAAGCCTTTCATTACCTTTGAGATCCATAACAGTTTAGGGGCCCTATATGTGAATTTTAGCTTTCTAAATAAGATTCCAGACCTCCCAGAAACATCAAGTATTCCCAGTTCTGTGAAAAGGAGAAATAGTGATTGACTGCTGAGAAAGACAAACTGTAATAATGAGGAAGGCAATAGAGAGTGAGAGAGACACACAATTAGTCTATAATACATTACATGAGCAAAACCGAGGTAGAAAAGCTGGTCATGTGAAAGTCCAATATTGGGAAAATCCTTCTCCTCTTTGTGCTTTTTCAGCCAATTCTTGTAGGCCTGTGGAGAGAAAAATAATACATTTTCCTTCAGACAGAGTTCCAAAACCATGTCTGCTGTCAATGAAATACATAGTATCCTCATTACCATACTTGAGAAGTATGGATTGGGAGACTGTGCTGTGAGATGGATTGGGAACTGGCTGAAGGACAGAGCCCAGAGAGTTGTGGTCAGTGGAGCAGAGTCTAACTGGAGACCTGTGACTAGTGCTGTGCCCCAGGGGTCAGTGCTGGGGCCAGGACTGTTCAATATATTCATCAATGATCTGGATGAAGGGGGAGAGTGTTCCCTCAGCAAGTTTGCAGATGATCCCAAGCTTGGAGGAGTGGCTGGCACACCAGGAGCTGTGCTGCCATCCAGAGTGACCTGGACAGGCTAGAGAGATGGG
>VWZO01007177.1:7767-48468 GCA_013396975.1 Bucco capensis
CATAGGGTGACTAAAATTGAAGAGAAAGAGACATTAAGGATCTTCTGTACATCAAATTCCCTTTTGAATTTTGACACTTTCTCTTTAAGAAGATGCAGTGACTGGATTTCTTCTTTCCCCGGCCCCCCCCTTCGCCCACTAAAGAATCCGCCGGGAGAAAGTGAAAGTTGGCAGCTGCACACTGTGTTTGAAGTCAGTAAGATTGTAAAGACGAATCAAGGATAAGCTGCAGGTCATGTGAAGAAGGACAATTGATAGCCTATAAAAGGACCTAGTTGTTTCCTGATTCTCTCTCTTCCTGCTTCCTGCTCTCTCTTGGTCGACTGTACTCTGAAGTTCGGCTCTTCTGCTCCCCAAAAGAGAGGGCTCCTCTGGTAGTTGTACGTCTCTCTCTTTCCCAGGGTGAAGGTAGGGAGGGAGCGGAAAGGTCCTGGTAAGGAGGGGTGGATGATTGGAAGCCTGCCAGCTTTTGCCGGCAAGGTCAGGCATTGTGGTTATTAGACGGGCGGAAGGGCTGAAGCCGACTTGAACTAACAACCTTATCTTCCTTATTATTTATCTCTTTCATACTGTTGTACCATTTAAATATAGATAAAGCTATTCTTAGAAATTCACTATCTGCGTGCCTGGTGCTTTTATTTCATTTTTGCAGTCCCCATTTTGGGGAGAGGGGGCATTCTGGGAAGTCCTCTCAAAAGATTGTTCTTTTGACTCTAGCAAATTCTTAGTTTTTCTGGTCAAACCAGGACAGTGACCTGGTCTAGTGATTGGCATCCCTGCTCAGTGTGGGGAGGTTGGAACAAGATGATCTTTAGGGTCGCTTCCAACCTGGGTATTCTATGATTAGCAGGGGTTTCTGAGTTCCAGGTGCTGGGCCCGGTTGTAAATAATCTGTTTCTCATGGCCGCTCTCTAATTAAGATGCCACATGTTGTCTCTTTGTGCACAGGTCACAGTCAGTACCTTAGGAGTATAATGGGCGTGAGGGGAGGAGGCAGCTACCTCCATAATTTGCTTCATATAAAAGCTAGACCTCAGATCTTGCAGCTCAAACTGGAGTTCAGCCATACAGATGGTTTTGGAAACTTAAAAAGCAGTTAGAAATTTCCTTACCCTTGCCACCTTACAGCTGGGGGAGTAGTTAGTTATATCTGAAAAGCGCTTGAAACAGTTGGAGTAAATGGCCCTAAAATGTATAATTTGTGCGATTCAATATCGATTTCTGCTTAAAGCAATTTTGCAGGGATTTTACATAGCGTAAGAGCAGAAATATTTTTGCTGTTATAAAGTCTCTGAGCTCTCCTGCAAACAGGAGATAGTTCAGTTTCTTGATAACTCTCTGAAATTACTTAGGTGGGCAATTCAAGTGAATTCCATTTCCCTGTGTAAGCATAGGTGGATACTCAGTATGAACTATTGCTCTGCTTCAGATGTTTGCAAATACGGCAAAAGTGGAAGCATGAAGACCAGATAGAGACAGGGTAGATGTACACTAGCTATCCTGTGATTAAACAGTCATAATGTTGTTTTTCACATATATTTATGCTACTGGCTGTGCAAACTAGGTGAAACACAGATTTTGATTAAATTGTTGATCTCTCTGGCGTAGACAGAATCATAGAATCATCATGGTTGGAAAGGACCTTCAAGGTCCAACCAATAAACCACTTGAGTTGGTTTGGGTGTTTTCTGTCCATGACTCTTTACTTCTGTTTTTGGTGAGCCTGTTCTCTTGGGCTCAAGCCACCTGCTGGTTTGGGATCACTCCGTATCACACTTATCAATTAAAGGCTATGGTTCTGCAGACACTAGGCAATTTACACAAACTCTTGTGATAATGTCCAGTTCCCAGCTATGACAGATGGTCCTGTAATTTAGATTGAAAGTACTGCTTTAGAGGTAAAGTAGGTACAAGATGGATTTTTACTTCAGTTGTAGAGACAGAGGAGGATTTAAATAGAAATTGTAACCTGTTAAAAGTAAATTGAAAGCCTCCCAAATTTTGTCAGGTTTGCGCACTGGTTACAGGTAGGGTAGAAGCTGGCTGCTTCATGGGAAGTGAGATGTCTCATCACCTAGGAATTGTCTCTTCAAGAGTAGTGGGCTCCCATTAGTGATTGAAAATAAAAGGTCTGGGAATAAGGACAGGGAGATGATGAGAGCAAAAGAAGGTACGTGAAAGAGCAATAAAGAGCAAGCAAAAATAACCTCATGTCCTGAGATAGCTGCACTTAGCTTACCGGCTAATTAGTGTGATTGGTATCGTAAGTACAATATGTGATCATACATTGTAATGGGTCTGGACTCTGCTGCCTCTTTTGAAGGTCATTACAACACACTTAGGTATCTTATGTTTGTACAGCATTAGCATCAGCTTATATAGATGGATATGCAGTAAAGTATGCTGAAGATATGCCCACAGGCTAGGCTGTATGTAAATGAGCTTTTTAAAATGTGAATTTAATGTAAAGCATCAGAATCTTTCTCTGAGCTGTGGTGCCGAGGGCAGGGACCTAATGAGACTGCTTTACTATAACTAACGTACACAACAGGTAGCAGTTGGAAAGACAGTCAATCTTTCAACGTTTAAGCAGCAGGTTCTCTGAAAGCGCCGTCAATTAACACCTAATGACAAGCTTTCATTGGTGATTCTCTCCTTATCTTGTAGAGCCAGATAATGAGAATGATCACCCAGAGAGATTTCAATTTATTTACCTTTTTTTTTTATTTCACTTGGGAGGCTTCTGGATATTTGAGCCAGTAAGGTTCCTAATTTGTGCCTTCGTAAGTCAAGTGCTTGAGTTCAATACATCATTGCTCTGCAGATTTACATTTCAGATAGCATTTTCCAGAAGCACAGATGTTGCAAACATTAATTTAATGCACAAGCTGCTTCCACCCTGCAGAAGATGGAACTAATAGGTAGAAAAGCGGTATCTCTTTCCCATGCCTGTCTTCTTAATGATAATGGAATTTAAAAGGTTTACAAAGGGCTGTTTCAGCTAAATGTCTTATGTCCACCAGCACATGAAAAGAGAGCAATGAGCTAAAACCAGGCTTAAGGGACTTTTCTTAGACAAACTTTGTGTACCATCTCTCTTATATCTGAATATAGTGTCTAAGCTCCTCCATCCTCTTTAAACTAAAAGTCTTCAGTCGTAATGAGAGGTCTTCTTAAAGCTGCCCCTTGTATTAATTCTATAGGCAACTTACACACTGAATTGAAACCTTTGTAGAAGATCCTTTTCTTACATTTTGTTAACTCTTCTAGAGTCTCCACTTTTCTGTGCACACTGTGCAAACAGAAGAAATGCAAACATGCACCTAGCCTCCAAACATAAAATTGAAAAGTTACCTTAGGAGAAAAGTTGTGCATTTTTTTATTTGCTTTTTAAGACCATGTGTTGCTCTTCCCCTTTTAATTGCAAGCTCATTATATGATATTCACAGGGATAAGAAATTGTCAGATGTGACAGACTGGTAGAGTGGCAACTCTTCAAATTGATCATGGATATGTGACATAATTGAAACATTGGGAATCTCTGTCTGAATATGGTAGTTTAGAAGATAAAAAGAAAGTAATAAATTCCTGAGAAAATTAACTGAGCAAAGAGCGTGAAGCTGTTCACAGGGTAAGTCTGAAAAAACATTTTGCTGGGGAAGGAAGATGACAGGATGAAAAAACAAACCAGTATACTGAGACCAAACTTTAAAATATGGGGAATGGTCTGGCCTGTGAGACTTGTGATTTGTTTATGTAATTTTCTGCTTAATATCAAATGCTTACAGGAGGGGACCACTTTTCAGGACTGTAATACAGTCCTGAAACTGCAGCTTCTGACCACTTTGTTTCACCTACAGTGTAGTTTGAAGTGTAATATTGGTACTTACTGCTTTCTGTTGCATGCTATCAAATGTACTCAGTATAAAGATGCTCTTGTTGCAGGTGATGAAACCCTGGAGGACCTAGCTCTCCTGCTCTTGTGTTGAGCAACCCTGCTTCTCTGGATGTCAGTTTTCCCAAATATAAAATAGGGGAACAAGAGGTGATATCTAAGCACTTCACAAAGTCCTTGCTCATCTCTGCAGCCCTCCTGCTAGGTGAGGGGATGGGTTAGAAAGCCTTACCAGACCCCCTTAGTTCTTTCAAAATCCCTTCTCTCTCTCATTATCTTGTGGCTGGACAGACAGGGCTTGAGACAGACACCACAGAAGGCCAGAATGCCATTAGTGAGTGTAAGTGCAACATACCTATTGCGTGATGGTTTTTTTTCCCGGCTCCTGATTCATATCTTTTTACCTACTCAAAGGCCAGCTCCTGCGCACTTTAGCATTTTTAAGTGCTCAGGATATCACACTGCAGGGCTGTGATCCAGGAGCCCAGCAGAGGAGAGAGACCTTATTAGTGACCCTTTGTGAAACTCTGATATAAGAAACTTGGCACATTTCATTTAAGAGCATAAAGGTCTCAGTTCTCTAGGACAGCCCCATGATGTATAACCACAAGGTCATTTTTCCTGCTGTGCTCTCTGCTGCTCTGTTCTCTTTATGCCTTGCAACTTCTGCAGCAAATCACATACTTGGGCTTCTGTTCCTTCCTTGTGTAACCCTGGTTCACTTCCAGTGTCAGTCAGTGCTGGTTCCTGAATTACCAAGGAAAAGGTTTACATGAATATGTTGTTAAAGAGTGTTCTGTAATGCGTAGATTGTAGGGACACAAATTAGGCTGCAGTAGCTGTATTTGAGAGCTTGGCAAACCCATCCTGCTGGTTTCGTCTAATGTCAATTCCCTGCAGTTTTAAGAGAGGGAAATGGGCTATAAGGAATCCCCAGAGTGGCCTGCCACATCAGCACCTGCATGGCTCTGGGCCATCTGACCACAACTGCTCTGTGCCATCAGCCTTAGCTGAGTTCAGGCCAGTTAGGTTTCTAAATCCCTTCATTGCAAGGAGTCTTCTGGACCTTCATGCAACTGTAGTCTGGGCCCAGTTGAAGAAGTAACAGGAATGACTGTTTGTTTTCCTTCATGTATGCAAGCCCCCCCTGGAAAAAAGCACAGAGGTGTATCATATTGCAGATGCCTGACAGGTATGTCCTCTAGTGCTTTTAACCCTGACTGTCTTCACCGTCCCTGAGCTGTCTCTTCTTTGTCTTGGACCTGTTACTGTTCTAGGAACATAATTCATCCATTCCTGTTTTTTCTTCTGGGTACCCACCCAGTCTGTTTCCCCCAACCCCTTCTCCAGTCAGCTCTAGTCCTCCTGGTACACCCTGCCTTCCCTCCCTGTTTATTCTCTGCCATTTCCCTGCCCTCATTAGCCTTAGCTTGGACTGCAGATGGTATCATTTAGAGGGAGGGGCTCAGAGAGACAAAATGTGTTCCTAGCACCCCAACCCAACAACAAAAAAAAAGTATGATTAATATACATACAGTTACTTACAAATATTTTTTTTTCAAATCAGGCTGAGAGAAATATTCAGACTGCAAAATTTTGGCCCAAAGAGCAGACATTTGGTAAATGAAAAAATCTGTCAAAATGCAGATATCTGGGGAGTCACACTCGGTGGGCAAAGCAGGCAAAACCGTCCATGACTCACAGCAGTTCACCTTACAGCAAGACCTTTGGGAGTTCTGGCACAGGGCTTTGAGACTGGTCTGTGTCTCTGCAGTAAAAGATGCACAGCCTGGAGAGAGCTGAATAAAGAGCAAGAGCCAGCATGCATGTGCCTGAGCCTGTCCCAGGGCGCACTGATGCTGCAGGCCCTCTTTCATCTTCCATCCTAGCTCATCCAGGGATCTGGTTTGGCTTTTTGTGCATGCAGTGAGCTTCCTTGGCCTCCTGTTCCCACTTCATGTGGTGCTTCCTCCAGTGCTATGCAGTCTGCTGCAGTTCCTCAAAGGGAACTGGGACAGATGGCTCGATTTCAATTGATAAAGGGCCTGCCTTCAAGGAGAAGCAAGGCGGAAGCTGTCTGGTCTGATAACTCTAGTGCTGTCAGCAGGAGGCCAAGGAGAAAAGCTGGAGGTGGATGGAGACCAGGTCCATAGCAGGGAGCATGGAAGGGAAAGAAATTCTACTTTATAACTGCTCTCCTTCTGCTGCTAAATGGTGTCTACCTGCCTTTATTTCCAGTAGCCCCTGACAGGCCTATTTTTACCTCAATATTTAAGGTGTGCTCTGGCCTTTGCTCAGCCCACTGTGCTGTGTGAAAGACAACAGTGCTAAATATCTTGAGGCACTCTCAAGGGATGGCCAGGAATGTGGCTAGCAAAATCATTTTGCCTCTGATTTTTAAATTCAACATGATAAAACACTAACCAGGCTCATCACTTCCCATCCACAGTGACTGGCAGCACTGGGGCTGTCGAACACCTTGCTGAGCCCAGCTCCAGTGTGTGGTGTAGAGCTGGCAGACTCTGTAGGACGTTTGGTGTGCATAAACTGCAACCTTGCAATAACCAAGGGAATTGGGAGCAAGCTTATTGAATAAGGGAGATGACAGAAGCTGCCACTTCTGGATAAAAATAAATTTTTCTTCAGGGACCTCAATTCTGCAATTTTTTTTTTCAGATTCGGGAGGAGAAGAAGCATTCTTGCCCTTTGAAGACAGAAAAATTTAAAAGCCATGTTTATAAAAATCAGTGATTTCTCTTTAATTCAGCTCTTGTGCTTTCCTCTTGGCTTCCCTAATTAGTCACACAATGAGGATATTTCTAACACAAATGTGTCAGGGGAGAAGCCAAAGAGTACTTTAGCAGAGGAGAATCTGTATCCCCCCAGATGCTAATTAGTCACAGAGATATGGGTGTAGCAGGTGGGTGTGAGGAGAACTCCTAGTTTAGAAGCAAAAATTATATATATGCCCTCACAATTTCTTGTGCAGGGCTGGAAAGCTAAGTCAAGGTAAAAAGAGAATTGAGATCTCCCTCAGGTTTTGCATCCCTGCCCCTCAGATGTGTTTGCTGTGCTGCTGCTCCTGCTCCTGTTAGCAGGTTATTTCTGTCACAAGCTTGGCTAAACAGAAACTCTGTTCTTTATAAATATAGAAATCTGATGATTGAGTTCCCCTTCTCTTGGGACAAGTTGAAAGCATTGTGCTAAAGAGAAAGGGCCGCTTAACGCTCAGTGTGGTGGCTTTTTTCTCAACTATTGGAGAGAAGCCAGTAAGATTTTAATGCTGGGATCCACCTTTGCAGGATGGGCAAGTGACCTCTCAGGCCATGCTCACAGCAGTGTGCTGAAGACTTTGAACTGGTGGCCATGCTGAGGTTGTCAAGGTGAAGACAGGAGCAGTCCTGTCCAGTGCTGCCTTCTCAAAGCCATTAGCATTACCCACTTGACTGAACCTATCAGCATGGGTTGTGGGGTCAGGAGGCAGCACTCAGTGGGCATGAAAGCATGGGCTATGGCAGAGTCCTCTGTTCCATCCAAGCTAAGCTGGTGTCCATCACTGAGATCCCCACCTGTCTGCAGTGTGGCAGATATGCTTAGTGAGTGAACCATGGGCAGCAGCTCATCTTTTGAGTTATATTGGAAGAGTCTGTGCTTTTAGATTTGTTAAAGACCTTTGAATGCTATTGTCTTTCACGTATAGCTGGAACAGCCTAGCTGCATGCAGAGAGGATCTGTAAACCTGTCAGTGCCCGTGACCGTAGCATTTCAGCAGTGATGGCACCACATTTCTTGCACTTTCTCAGCCAGTTTCTCCAGGTGTTGGGGTTGCCCATAGCAAGGAAGTACAGTTCCTCTCCACCACACAGGAGAGACTCTGGTCATCTAGATTTCAGGTGCAAATCTCAGCTCTCTTTGAAAATAGACCTTTCTGGTGAAACAGGAAAAGCCTCAAATGAATAAAGATGCAACACACCTTTGAAAGAAGCTCTAAAAACTAGCCAACAAGCAAAAGATCCTGCTGTGGTCCCTTAGGGGCAGCACAGGGCTATGCAAAGCACTGCAGTTTTCTGTAGGATTCCACTACAGTATGTAGCCGAGAGCCAAGCTGACATACTGTGATACTGTGATATTCTTGCCTCAGTCCTCCAAACATACTGTGGCCTTGGCTCTGACACACTGATTTACAGTAGCTACCAAGGGATTTTTGGTGTTTTATTGCCTTAAATATTCACATATCTCATGTTGCACTGCAGAGCTACGGCTATAGTCAGAGGTACAAAAGGAAAGCATTATGTCCTTATGTGTATATCCTTTACAAGAAGAAAGTGTTTTGGAGTTGAACTGTCCTGAAAACATACCTCAGTTAGTAGCTTTTTTTAAGTAGTTGCTACACGCCAGCTGCTTGGCAAGTGATGCAGGCAGTGAGTGGCAAGTGTAGTGTGGCATTTCTCTAATTTGCAATGTTAATAATCCAATTTAAGTCATGTAAAGTTAGCACAAGATACCAAACCTGTAAATACATGTGATAATAGTGATGGCTTATGCACATGAGAAGAGCCTAGAGGGAAATACAGTGTTAAATATACTCTTGATTGAAAGGAAAGGACCAGGGACTGCTTGTGGTGCTGGTTTCTCAGAGGGAAATCTAACAGAAATTATGTAATCACTCCCATTTCTCTTCCTTGTCCATCAGTTGCGTTCCCAGAGTATTTGGTCTACTTACTGAACTAGTGCTTCCTCTGTTACTGTAGACTCTCAGGATTAGTCATACACCATTGTCTAAAAAGAGAGACTTTTTTCCCTGTGCTGCAGATGTAATTTTTGATTAGGAAAACAGGGCTGTGAAACAACTTGTTTCCTTTCCATGGCTTACACCTTTCCGTTTACTGCATTTTTTCGGCTTGAAAGTGATAGTTGGGCAAACCCTTTGCAGTCAGGGCTCCAAGGAACCATTTTGGCGAAAGCACTGTGGCACACACAAGCATACTGGCACTCCTAGTAGGAGGGCAGTTGTCGAGCCTGTAGAAAAAAGCAAATTACTAAGGAACCACCCTACCATTTGAATGCTGTTGTTGTGCATGGCCAATGAAGCTGTGAGCATATGGGGAGAAAACTTTGCTTTAACTCAGGTCCCAGCAAGCGTTCATGCAGTGGCCTGGTTGAAAGTATTTTTTTCCCTAGGAATGAAGACATCAGGAGGCCTCAGGAACAAAAAATCCCCTTAAATTTCCATAGCCATGTAGAGCCCCTATAGCCGCATCCTGGCACTTGCCTTTTGATTGAAAGACTTTTGTTCCCCCCAGCAAACAGAGAAATCACATACTCTGACCTGGGACCAGTCACATCATGTAGCTGAGATTTTGACACTGGGGTCAGAGCTGAATGTGCTGTTTTAGAAAGGCTTGTGAAAAGGACAAAATCACAAAATGAATTCCAATAGTGAATGCTAGCGGTGATTCTCAGTGTGCACATGGGCATTCACAAGCAAAGGGCTGATTAGTCAAGAAAATGTTTCTCTGAGTGGATGAGGTATAAAGAAAGAAACACAACTGTTCAGTATGCACAGAAGTGAAGTGTATTCATGCAAAGAAGTACCTCCAGCCAAGCTGCCATGGAAATGCTGTTTTTCTCACAGGCAGGGTTGTTACTGTGGAGCCTTGTGTCTTGCTGCAAAGCATATATATGAAGTGACAAATGGAAAATATGACAGTGTCTCAGCACTTACAGGCCAGGGATAGATGCCTTCTGGCACTGAGGATGCTGTCTCTGGCCCAGCTTGGTTTTCTTTTGGAACCACATTACTCTCTGAAGAGAGTGGTTCTGTGAATGCAGCAGTGGTCACCCAGGCTCTGCTGTGCTTTGTGATCCTTCTGTGCAGGTCGTGGATCTGTTGTGAGCCTGTAACATGTTGCCGTGCATGTCTGCTGTAGAGCATGGTGCCATGCTTCTGGGGCAGAAAAGTGTCGTTCGAAATCTTACAGATGAATTCCAGGTGTGGACTGGCATTATTGAGGACTCTACTTCTGTATCCTTCATCATTCTCAACTCCAGTTTCAGAGGCAGGGATGAAGTCTCCATGGGTTGCCAGGCTTCCTGTGTAGTCAATGGGGAGAGAGAGGTAGATTTCCAAGAATGGATTCATCTCCTTTTAAGATGAGCCTCTAAGAAAGGATAGAATGAATCACTCTTTGAAAATTATCTTTGTTTTCTCTGGAGTTCTAGGAAGCCTTTTGTATTTGTTTAGTCAAGAACCCAGCTTTGAGATTGCTCTAGCTAAGTCATCTGGTCCAGGACCTATAGCCAGCAGATTGTAGCTCCAAGGGGTTGTGTTCAATAGCACTAGGAAGCATCAAGCTCTTAAAAGTCACACTCCTTAAAAATGGCTGTATCCTACTTTGTCACAGAATGTCAGAGCAGAGATTCTCATCTGAGAAGCACGGACTCAGGTGGTACCACTTACTACCTTACACATCCCTCTTGGAGAGGTTCTAGCAGGTATGGAAAACAGCCATGTCCTTTGTATTATCTGGCCATGCTCATGAATATCCTTTTCTACAGCCTGGATTCTGGTCTAGCTCCTAAATTTGAGTGTTTTTGAGACTGACTCCCATGATAGAGGGATACCACAAGAACTGTTATTCAGTGGAGATCATAGAATCATAGAATGGTTTGGGTTGGAANAGAGTACGTTCTGATACAGAAAATAAGGATGGCTGTTTCAAGTCAGATTGAAAGTGCCAGCCCTGGGTGTCATACCCGAGAGGACAAGAAGAGGGTGAATTTGCAGTGATACCTCTCTAGTTTTCCACCTTCCAGCAATATCTGCCTGAGGGCAGCCTCAGACAGAAGCAGTGCTTTTGAATTTAACCCTTACTATGCCCCTTTTAGTGTCCACAGCATCACATCACCTGCCATATGGGAGACGCACTGAGTTTGTTTCCAGCTGCTGTGTGTTAAGTGCCACTTGGTACCTCATGCTTCTAGGAAATAAGGGCAAGCTGATCCGTATTCACCCTCTCAGACAACTGATCAGTTGTCTCTTCTTGGTTGAAGAGTCCTGGTCTGTCTAGCTGGTCATCTGATGGAACCTGTCATCCAGGATTTTTTCCTTGAGTGACGATAGCTAGCTACAGGTTATCATTTTCATTTGTAACGTTGAAATTGTTTTTCTTCTGTGTACCACTTTTAATTTAGCTGTATTTTTGCCATTCAGATGCTGTGTGTTATCATTTAGGGTGGTTGTTGGAGCAAGATTTTCTCATGGTTTAGACCCCCTCCAGCTGGCAACAAAGTAACCAAGAAAGCCACTCACTCACTCCTACCTCTCTCTGGTACTATGAGGAGGAGAAAGTACAACAAAAGGCTTCGGAGTCAAGATAAAGGACAGGGAGGGCTTGCTTACCGATTGTGGTCATGGGCCAAAGACATACTTGACTTTGGGGAAATAAAATCAATTTAATTTGAAGAAAACCACCACCAATACATCAATTGAATCAGAGCAGTACAGCGATAAATACAACTGGATCTTATATACCTTCCCCCAATCTCTCCCTTCTTCCCAGGCCTAGCTCTGATACCTCTTCCCCTCCAGCAGTGCAGGCGGTCAGGGGAGGGGGATTGTGGTCCATCCCATTCCTTTCCATGTTGTTTCTGCTGCTCCTTCCACCTCAGGGAAAAAAACTCCTCACAGCCCTACCCTGCTGCGACGTGGTGTCCCTCCCACAGGAGACAGTCCTCCATGAACTTTTCCCACCAATGTGTTTCTCTTCCATGGGCTTTCACTCAAAGTTATGGAATTCTTTGGGAGCAACACCCTGCTCCAGTGTGGGCTCCTCCATGGGCTGCAGATGGGATTCTTCACCACTGGTCTCCATGGGCTGCAAGGGCTCAGCCTACCATCTCACTATTGTCCAAAGGGGAATGGCTGCTTTAGCATGCTTCCTCTATGCCTTCCTTGCTGATGCTGGTGTCTGAATGTGTTGCATCTCTCTTGTCCTACCCCAAACAAAGAAACTCCCAACACCAAAGAACTCCCCCAATAGTGGGGGTTTTTTTCCCTTTAAATGCATTATCACAGAGGCACTGATTGGCTTGGCCTTGGCCAGAGGTGGGTCCAACACTGGAGCCAAGGGATCTTCCTGAAGGTTTTGCAGGAGCCACAACAGTAGCCCCCTCCACCACTACCAAAACTGTGCCAGGCACAAACCCAACACAGATTTTTAATCTAAAATGGATGTGATTCATCATTTATGCCTAACTATGTTCTCTTGGAGACTGGCTTGTTGTTTACAACCTGGTCTAACCTTTTTAACCAGTCATCAAGCTACTGCATTAGAGCGAAGGTGCAACAGTGACTGCATTAGAGGAAAGGGGAAGAAATAGCATATGGTTCAGCATTATCTACTTAATGTAATTGAATGCGAAGTCTTGTAAGGACTGTCTGGTTTAAGCACTGACAAAGAATACAAAGCAGTGCAAAGAAGTAGAATTTTGATAAAATGTTATAACCCTGCATATGTTATTTGACAAGTTTCTATGAAGATAGAGCCTAATTCAAGAATCACATTTTATCTCATAGTGCAGTGTATTAACAAGAGCTAATGTGCACCACAGAGAGAAGGCAGGCACAGGGAGTAAAAGACAGTGGCTCACTGAGTTATGTTTTAATGAAAAGAAAAGCAGTGGTACTTTGCTTTGAAACTCATTGACTCTGCATTGCATATGGATGCCAGTGCCAAATGATGGGCTATATTTTAATGAGAAATTGTGTATGGAATACAAGCTCCAGAAACTGAGAGATTCACCACTTTGGAATTACGTTTTCTAGTATTTCGTTTTCAGTGATCTGTTCCATTTCTTACAAAGCATTGGTTTTCTTCAGATATTGGATCTAATACTGGATTTTTGTTTCTGCTGTGCAGTTCTACCTATTATAAATCCAAATTTACGTACACATGTGCGTGTGTGTGTATATATATATGCACATTCAATTTAGTTTCTAGCTTCTAGGTGGGAAGTGAACATATTTGAAAGCCAATTTTAATTTTCATTATAATGCTAAGTAGAGATAGTTCCAGCAGGCTTGAAGTTTGCTGTGAAAGGACTTTAAGTATTTTTCAGTGTCATAGAATTACCTGAATTGGTAGCTTGTCTTTCTCTAAATCCTTTGCTGTGCTTTACCATAGATTATAACAGTACTTGAATATGGTTGTCTTTAACTAGGACTCTGGGTCTTAAGCTTTGATTTTCAGGGGCTTTTCAGTGATAGTGATCTGTGCTTACAGATATTGAAATTAAATCTTTCCAGTTAGCCACAAAATAGGTATATCATGGGAAGTACAGACTTCTTCATCACTCTCTCAAGAGGAACTGGGGATTGAATTCTCCAGCTCATTCAATCCTCATTCCTTCTGAACTGAACTTTCACACAGGTGGTCATGAGGCTTTTAGTTCTAGTCATGAAGGTAACTGATCCACTTGAAACTCAGCTTAAACTGTAAATGCATTTCATGCAACACCCCAAATGGTCGTCACATGATAACAGTTTGGAACTACTTCCAGGCTAGGCTGATTTGAACTGATAACCCAGTCTCCACATTATATTCCCAGCATCATCCATCATTTAAGTCTGATACTGAAATCTGGCTTTTCCAGGGGTACTTTTAGCCTACTGAGTGTGCTTGCAAAGCTCTGTATTTTGCCCCTGGGTTTCAGCAGTTCAAAACACCAATGTGTTCTCTGCTCCCTCTGAATATGGGTTGGAATAGACTTGCCTAACAGCCAGTTAGAGACTGCATAACTTTTAGCTAAACTCTTCCATTTTGTTTCATTTTCTTTCTTAACAGGATCCAACAGCTGCAGCTATTTCGGACAGAGATTGTGATATGAGAGAGGGAGAGACTGTAGCCATGAACTATAAGCCGTCACCACTTCAAGTGAAATTAGGTGAGTCTTTTCTAATGGAGAGTGAAAAGGCTGAATCTAAGGTCTGAAGTACAATGACATGCTTATGAGATTGTACACAGGTCTCCGTGCATGTGGCTGAGTGTGCCAGCTTGACTCAAACAACTCACAGAGTGTTTTATCATTGTGATTCTTCTGCTAGGCAACTGACATACAAACATGTAAGGACTCAGTATCTTGGGCTATGGTAGAGGAAGTTAGCTGTGCCTTGAAAGGAAGGCAAAGCTTTGTAAACCTACAGATTTTTATCAAGCTAAGATCAAGGCTTGGGCAGATAAAGAGTGAAGATAATATAGCAGGACTGCAAAATAAGAGGAGATGTGATTACAAACAAAAGCGAAAGGATAAGAGACTTAGGCTACTACCAGGAAAAGATAAAGCTGTGCTACTGTGAGATGGAGGGCTTGTAGGTCTGCAAGGGTTCACTTAGAAATACTTGTGCTGTTTCTGAGCAATACATTTACATTCTGGAAGCAGAATCATTCAATTAGCACAGTACACTGCTTCGTCACAGGGCTAATGCTTACAAGAGTATGACAATCCAGACATGGCTGTCCTTCCTCCAAAACCTGAACCACTACTTTGCCATAAGGCCTCAAGAACCTGATGAGAAGAAGTCAAAGAAACAGTGTGCTTTATACTCAGAGCATGGATAAAAAATGAAATTTCCCAGTAGGAGCAGGAAGCAGTCCCCTGGTTGTGTTTCAGAAATTGCACTGAGAGGATGCCACTGGAGCTGATTGAGGGTGACTGTGCCATGGCTCTGAAAGAAGTAGATGCCCACATGTTCAGTGGAATAGCTCCAAGTCCCTACCAAATGAGTGATAGGGAAGGTCAGCAGTCAGCTAAGGGTTGAAGAAGGTTTGGGAAAGTTTGGGTATTGATATATGATTTTTAGATGTTCTTAACAAATAGGTTTTACTCAAGGATCTGCAGCACAACTGGACTAATGTTGGCCCCATTTATAGGAGGAGCCTTAAAGAAACAGTAGGAAAAGACTAAGGAGTGTTTGTAAAGTCTCAGAGCTTTTCCTGAGTATGTGCTAGATTGAATAATTGGGAAAATCTGATCATAGCAATGCAGAATGGAATGTCACAGAATAGACCTATAGCTAAGAAAGAAAATTAAAGTAGTTGAATAGGCAAGATTTTGCTGAAAGGAAGGAGCAGACGGAAAGTTGGATGTATTACGCAGCAAAGTGGAGGATCTTATCCTGCTGATAGAGGATGTAAACAAGTGCATTGGGACAGTGTTCCCAATCTGCAGAACATCTGCAGAACAGATGTTCTGCAGTCGCAGTCATGAATACTCTCAAACCTGTTGCTGCTTTTCAGGAAAAGGCAGGGAGCATCAGTATGTGTTAATGACAGCACAGCTCACAGTTTGGTGAAAGATTGTCACTGCCAGCATGATATGTGCCACCAGAATCATTTTTCACTGCCAAAAGTGTTCTATTATGTCATTAGAGAGATAAGTAGTACAATAGTTGTTTTGGATAATTTTACAACAGGAATCAGATTGGAGAGCAGCTGATACTATTATTGGCAATTCTGAGATATTCTTGCATTTCTAGGCAATAAAAATAACCTCCAGAGATTCGCTAACATGACAGGAAATGGTACTATTCTAAAGGCTTTTGTGAGTCATGAGAACATTCTAGGACATCTGATCAAAGGAAATATATCTGGATTCAGGGACAGCAAGTTCAGTTCACACAAAGTAAGTGAAAAGGTAATTTGAGGGATATCTGTAACAAACCTCAGTTTTATAAACTAAATGCTTAAGCAAAGTCAGTAGATAAGCCTAGGAACTCAAAACAAATCAGGTAGTGTTGAAGGAGAAAGTATCAGAAGAGAGGACATTGCTGATAGAGTTCTCCAACAGTCATTTCATTTTTATGTTCTTTGATGACTTTGACACAAAAAGCAGGGGGCCAGCAAATACAATTTAGTCATAGCATATTTGAGAGACATCAGTACAATAGACTCAAAATTGCCATGGAGAAAAAAGCATGAAAGCTGGAATAATAGAGGTGAGAAAAGTATGACAGGAGAAATTCCATCTGCTGTAAACTGGAATTTACCAACTGAAGATGACTAAGGAAGAGGAAGCCTGTTACATTAGCTGATTGCAAGGTATACTATTAAAATGAACTCATATATATGAAAATATGCAATAATCACACTTCTGCAGACTTACTAGCTTTTTTCCAACGATCAGATACAACAGAATAATTAGGCTTTCTTTGTGAGGGAGACCAGAACTTATGCTCTCTCACACAGGGGAAAATTTATTTCATTTAGCCAATGCTGAATGCTGCTGCCCATCAGTAAAGAGGCATAGGGAGGTATTGGAAAATTATGAACAGGTTTTGTAGTAAATAGAGGTGTATTATTACCAGGATCTCCGTTCCAGCTAGTGCTTCTGCACAGTTAATGCTCAGTTACTTAGTGCTGACCACAGTATGCTTATGAAGGTAGTAGTGGGTGAAACCTACCTGCTTCAGAAAAATTGCCCTGCAAGGCTGACAAGCATAATCCTGCGTTGTCTACAGAGAGAAGTATGCCCAAGGTCTGCTCTCTCTCTGTCTGTAGAAACAGTGTGCCTCTTTAATTATGTTAATACATATCTAATGGCATTTGGGTTGCGCCTGTGCTCTTAGCCATCCCGCCATGAGCTCTAGGCTACTTAGGGCAAAAGAAGACTAACATTAGTGTCTGTAGCCATTGTAACATGCCTTTCATCCACATCAACTCCTGCTGCTGTGATTCTTAAAATCTGCCCAGCTTTTACAATTTTCAAGCAATTTAATGGCTCCCATCTACCAGCTCTGGTCCCTGTTCCTCCAGCTAGATTTTTGTCTCTTCTGTATTAAAGTTGTCTGGATTTGGATTGTTTTTTTAATCTCTTTAAGGCTAGACAAAGTTAAGGTAGTACATAAGTGTTTAATAGTTTAACATGCAGTGCCATTGTTGGGGATGATAGTGACTAGGGGTTTGGATAGTGGTGTTTTTTACTGTTAAACCAGAATCAATTATTCAAATGTCAGATGCTCTGATAGAAGGTTGATAAATGTCGTTTTATCACTCTGTGAGGATTCATATATAAATCTGTCATATGTGCTTGGTGGAAGCGTGGTTCAAGTGAGCTCAATTAAATATAAACCCAGCATGAATACAGCTTTTGCTTCCAGAGGCTGCACTGATTGAAGTGTGAAAGAAAGAGGGCGCTGTGCTGCACACACTGGACACAAGTTTATCTTGCTGCTTGAATGGTCTTTTTCTTGGTTGTTTCTCCCCCTCTGAATAAATATATTTCATCACGTGTTTGCTTGGGAGGTCAGTTAGATATAAGGAAGACTTCACAGGTGGCTTTTATTTCTAGTGACTTCCTAAAGGTTACACTTGGTTTAGAAGTGGAAGAGTAAAATGTTTTGGCTTGCTTCTAGGGCCACATCAAAAGAGAGGACAACATCACACCAAAGGGAAATAACATTTCTTGCAGTTCATAATCTTAACCCTTGTTGATATTATATCCATATCAATGATGTATTTCTTACATAATTTGTAACACTCCCACTTTGTCTTTCCATCACGAACTGCAAAGCCCAGCCATGTATCTCTCTTTTAGATAACAAGATAAGGAGGTTCCCAAAAGCACTGGGAGGGGCTGGGTGTACATTAGTTCTTAGGAGATGTCTCCAGCACATCCTTACTAGGATGCATATCCAGATGGAGCACATGCCACAAGCCTTTTGTAAACAGAAGAAAGTTGTGATAAGAAGAGAGGGAGGAACAGGAGAAGTGTAAATCTTGCGGGCTCCATATCCACTGGAAGGCAACAAATCCTCATGGTATCCCCAAGAGACAAGATATTCTTTTAATGAAGTTTATGCCATCTGTTTTTCCATTTTGCATTTTTAGTTTCCTTTCTCCATGCTGAAATCCCCACCCAGACAGTCTGTCTTACCTAGCAGTCAATGACATACAGTTGGTGTTGAAACTGAATGGGCAATGTGGCAATTGGTTGAGTGCTGCAGAATAAGCTACAGTGCTGATGAGGGGTTGTGGCAGTGGCATCTTCATCAGCACATCCACCATATCAGGAGCTTGGCAGTAAATCTCCTGAATTCCCACCTGCAGATGAACATACGGGAAGGGGACAGATAGACAGAAACACTCATAGCCTTCATCTCACCAAAATACCTTTTGCGATAGATATAAGTAACTCCTCTCTTTGCACTAGATAGAGAATGAGGTACTGGTTTTGGAAGACTTCTCAGTGGGGTGCCTAAAAGCATGTGAAAAATTAATGTCTTAAGCTAGGTAAACTGGGTCTTACCTTAAGACGGGGTGAGCTACATGCAGATGAGTTCTCTGCCTTATGACCAAGAGAAAGCCTCTTGATGCAGGCTTCAAAGTGTTCATGGTTTTTGTTTTAGACTTCCTTAGCAAAGCTTCTCATAAAAAAAATTTACCTGAATTGCACATGTAGCAGGTAATTTTCCTGCTTGCCTAGCTACTGTTTCATTCGACTTCCGGCTTAGATCTCATGCTGGTATTTATCTTGATACTAAATAGCCCAGTAGCTGATACTAGTCAGTTCCATCAGATGAAGCAAGTGTTACAAAGTTGCCTTTGGTGTAAGGTGCTGTTGCTCAAGTGTATAATCCACTAGCCTAACCGGAAACTTTTCTAGCATCAAGAGGCAGGGAACAGTTGTAATAGTAGCAGAGCAGAGCTGTTTCATTAATTAGTAGGGTACTAACACATTCCTCTTCTCAGCTGCATTGTAGGATGATGCTTTTTTCCTTTAGGAGACGCAGTGCAGGTGACTCTTAGAGCAGGTCAGCAACAGGCCAGCTACCACTGGGAAGGAAATTCAGTTTGCCAGGAGCCCGAACCTGGAACTATAGGTAGGGTGTATGTAAAAACCTCTCAAATCACCCCAGCTTGGCCTTAGGGCTTTCGGTATGGCAAGAAGGAGTTGAGAGCAAGTGAACAGTTGTAGTGGGGCCTGAGCCAAGCAGTTAGCTCAGGGAGAGGTGAAGGAAGTCCTGGTAGAAAAGGTCCTCCTGTATCAGTCCCACGTCTCCATCTTAGGATGTATAAACATCCAAAGATTTTACCTGGTAACAGCAGAGGAGTTCAGATCTCGTGTCTTCCCCTATCTCTAGCTGAAGATGGGGATTCTGCATCTGCCGTGTCTGTTTCCAAGCCCTAAATTATTTTATTTGTGCTGTTGGATTATTTCTTGCGTGCTAACAAACAGGATTCTCAAAAAGCTCAAGCAAGTAACTGGAATGTTGTTTGCTTAGAGGAAGCAACTCTGGTAGGGGTAAAACAGCAATAGAAAGCCCATCACAAGGAAATACAGCATATTGTTCCCTGGTGTGCTTGACTTGATCAAAACTGAGGATCTAATTTATGACTAGGTCTCATGTTAGTGGAGGCTAAAGTGAACAAAGGAGATAGTTCCTCGGGGGACAGAGGCTGACAACAACAGCAAAATTGGTGCATTTCTGATTGAAACTTTACAGATGGTCTCTAATCCCAGTAAAGGACACACTGCCTGCATCTCCCCGTGTGGCTCCTGAGACTCATTTTTCAATACTGTAGTTATTTAACTCCTCTGCTAGGAGTGGGTGTAGGTTCAGAACTTGTTAAAGCATCTCCATCAAAAAGCCACGCAGAGCATCCTATCCCAGTGCTATTCAAAAGGATACCTTGCTTGGAGATTCCCCTCCCAGGGCTGCTCTTGCAACAGGTCAAGATGAAAAGCTGGTGCTGGGAAATGCAGTCCCAAACATAGCAGGCAGCAGGCATCTTGCAGAGGCAGAATGGTTTGGTACCTGCATTGTCTTTTCCTAATCTGCTTCACAGTTTGCAACTTCTAAGTTTTTCATACAGAAGACAGAATAATAAGGGGAGATTGTAGAAGAAAGGACAAATCAATGCCATTAGTGTATCCTTTTGTCAGTACCCCAAGTACTGTATAGTATTACCATTTGCTCTTCTGTAACAAGGCAATTAATGCTGATTATGTACAGCAGCTGCTGTTTCTGAGAAGAAGCTCTATAGGTAAATTAGGGGAAACATTTTGTAGAAAAGCTGTCATTTTTAATCAAGGTCCCCAGGTTCCAGCTCTATTGACAGAACTGCACATCTCCACATCCATAACTGTTTGTGCGGCGTCCTCAAGTGACATCATTACCTTAAGCACACAAAGCCATTTATTTTCCTCCCCTAGGAGCACTCATTTCCTTGAACATAGTCTGTACTTTGTATGGTGGGGGATGAGTAATGTACAAGCAAGAACACAGTAGCAATATAGCACTGCTATTGATTTTCTTCATGAATATAGAAGTGCAGCGTACCACTTGGAGGTCTCTTGGGGCTTGGGAGGAATTTATTTAAACATTATTTCATGTGTTATTACTTTTTCTGTTTATGAAAGAAATTGCATACACAGACTTGTTGCAGTATCTTTCCTGTACGATCTCTCCAGGCTCTTTTTGGAGGGTGTGACAGAGTGAACATCTGCATCGCGTTAAGGGCACTGTCTGCAGACAGAGTAGCAAAGATGAGGGTAGAAAAACAGTTGTGACAGGCGTATTATTGCAGATTAGTTAAGAAATAGAGAGGCAGAAAAGAAGATGTGTATGAGACACTATGGATGATACAGACTCTGGTAACAGTGAAGTTGTTAAGAGAAACTGTAGCAGAGCAGTTCACTGGAGTTCAACAGAGAGCTGTGGGCAAGAGGGAGTAGGTAAGTGCATGAGACGGAGGGAAGGAACGTAACAGTCAGCAAATCCCAGGAGCAAAGCATGAGCACATGAATATGAGCATGATGTTCACCAAACAAACCTACTGTTTCTGTCACTGCAATTTGCTTGATTTGTTTTGCCACTCAACCAGGGCTTTACTGACCTTTCCCAGTTCCCCTCCCCAATGTGTGCAGCTCTCCTGTAACAAGTTACTGGGTACCCATGCACCTTGCAAGCTGATAGACACACCCACTGACATCTTGTGTTGCGCACACCGCTCTTGGCTAACATACCTTCAGATAAAAAATCATGTAGGAGGAGACTGAAAAGTAGCTTAATCATTTTGTTAGGCATTATCTGACCATCTTTTAGCAACTCCAGATTTTTACAGTACCTACAGGTCAGATAGTGTAGGGAAGAAAGCTAACCTAAAAATCTGCTTCTACTCAAATTATTTTACTTTTTAATGAGAATAGGCCAAAGCATCTGGAGTCTGAATGGGTATTTTGTGCCTGAAGCAGAAGACCAGAGCTGCAAATTACAGGTTCTCTTCTTTGTCTTGATCCACCATAATCTATCACCTCAAATACAAGAAACAGCTCAGAAGGTTGTGACGCAAAACGAAATAAGCAAATTGTTGAGATTCTCTAATAGAAGGAAGGAATAAATCAGTATCTGAAGTGGTGATGAGAAAAAAACCTACCTGGTGTAGCAAAGCCTAATCCCATCAGGCAGCGCCACAGCAATGATAGGTTGGTGGTCTGTTCAGAGGTCTTGTTATGCAACATGTATTACTCTCATCACAAAGTATGCAGAGAACTGGTTTAAGAGAGTGATGTCACCAGAGGTGATTAACACCGGCTGAGTCAAAAAGTTGCTGGCACCTTTGAGAAAATCAACACTAAAAGGTGTTGCTTTCTGGCTTCTCAGAGCCCTGTGTGCTTAAGAGTAGTTTCCACTTGATCCTCTGGCCCACAACAGGGGAACATTTCTCCAGTTCTGAATTACCCAGGTGTTAGTATTTCTGTAATTTCTTCTGATATCTCCAGAGATTGATGAGTTCCTGCACAGCACTCAAGGGAAGCAAGCAGAGCTTAGTATAAGCAATGTAAACTAGCTTCAGAGCAAACCATAGCATCCACGAACAGTATCAGATGATGCATTTTTTAATGTGTTTTATTTATTAATAATAAGCCTTAAGCTATACCTAATGGTTAATTGAATTTATTCCAAGTATTCAGTGATACAGACTTCCCTTTGTCTTCTCTATACTGCCTTCAGCAGATCAAGCTCTATTAAGTAGCAATAGCACATGCTTCTCAAAGGGAAGGGATTTGTACTGGTATAGGAAGTTCACTGTAGTTCTTGTATTTTAACTATCCTTATGCACAGAGGATATTCTCAGCACCCTGAAAAGTTCCTGCTGCTTCTCTGAGATTCTGAAAGATCCTTTGGAGACTCAAGAGCTCAGAAAAGCACACAAACCTTGGTGCACCACAGCAGGAGAACAAAATAAATGAGGATGACATTGATGTTGTGTTTCAGTAGCAGAAACCTTTCTAAGTTTGGATATCATGTTGCTCTTAGATGCAGACCTCAACTGAGCATGAACAGAGAAACATCCAAGGAGCCCTTCCCTTCTGAACCCTAGGGACAGTCTTGGCTTCAAGAATAGCAGACAGTGTTACAAGCAACTATGCACAGCACTACCTGCATGGCCAAGCTTTTTATGTGGCATGCAGGGAGATGTCCAACAGGAAATGGTGGGAAGATAAGCACAATTTTTGTCTAGTTAGCAACAGTCAAATCTCATTATGTCCTTCAGGTTTGGTTCAGAGTTCTGGTGAGGAGTAATTCCCAAAAGCAGACGACAGCACAGAAGAAGCCAAAGAAACTAAAGAGGTTTCTTCTGTGGTTCTTAATGGAGGGAGGGCTGAGTGAAGCAGGTCATGGAACAGTATGGGCCTATGCCGGGCACGTGCAAAAGAGAGAGTTGCAAGAAAGACTAGCTGTATAAAGAAGCTTCTGGATCTTGTTAGCCCTGGCTAGGATTCTAAAGAGGGATCTTTGCTTGTTCCCTGACAGTTGCTTCAATCCTGGCGATAACAAGGCAGTGGCCTCTCCAGAAAAGACCACAGCTCTTACAAGTCATAGCCTTTCAGCTTTGCTGTATGCAGAAAGCTTTCTGGCACCTCTCCTTCTCTTTCAAATCTCAAGCTTTTGGCAGAGCTCTTCTCTCATTCCACTTGGCAGTCATTCTCTATAAAGAAGGTCTCACTGAAAGAAAATAAAGCTTTTTTTAATAGAGGCCATGTATTTACCAAGATAAGATTTTATTTAAGAAGTTGTAAAGTCACAGCAGTAATTGGACAGTCTGATCCCTTTTCTCCAGTTGTTAAACACAACGGTTGTTCAAAAAGCTTTAATTACTGCCTGAATCACAGCTGAATGGCTTGTGTTGAGAGTATGCATTTGTTGCATCATTCATGGAAATGAGACTTTGAAGTCTGGTACTGTGGTATTTTAGCTGTAGTTGCCTTTTTGAAACTTACTCCGGAAGGAAAACTTTTGTCCAGAGAAAGACAATGATGCTAGTGAGGGGTCTAGAGAATAAGTCCTATGAGGAGCAGCTGAGGGAACTGGATTTGTTTAGTCTGGAGAAGAGGAGGCTTAGGGGAGACCTTATATCTCTCTCTGCAACTACCTGAAAGGAAGTTGTAGCAAGATGGGGGTCCATCTCTTCTCCCACAGTGTCATTTAATATGTCAAACATGGTTTCTCTTTAATGAACTTACTCAGTTGTCTAGCTTGTACTATTCAAGTTTTTAGTCCTACAACCAGTATTTAAAGTAAATTATAGCAAACCTTTCAGTTTTGAAAATCTGCTCTTGCTTTAGGGCTAGTCAGTGATGGGGGACAGAGAGGGGTTGTTCCCTGGCTCAGAGCAGTTGGTGTTGCTTTGGGTTGCCAGCAGCCTGTAGCTCTGAAACACATGGTGTGACTACACTTTCATCTTATAGCCAGTTCACCATTTACTCGTGGCAGAAAGCACTTCTAAGCTCCTGAGCTTCAGACTGCTGAGCTAGACAGAATTGCATCATTCCTCCAAAAGACATCAACACCTGCTGACTTGATTGTACCAATTTCATAAGAGTGAGAAAAAAAGAGGCTGTGCATATTGTCTGGAAGAAATGGAGATTGTCTTGCATTTAGTCCTGAAGGTAGAAAAAAATCAAAGTTACAGCAAACAGAACATGACATGATGGTTTTAAGTTCAGTAGAATTGTCTTAAACACTGTAGAGGTTTTATTTTATTGTACTGTAAATAGCGGTACTTTACAAGACAAAGAGCAGAAACAGTTCCCCATTCACAAAGGCTTAGGATGAATCAACACAAACTCATCTCAAGGTAAGCAGCAAGAAGAAAAAAAAAAGACACAAGGGAAAGGAAAGGTGCGGGAAGACAAGGAAAGGCAAGATTTGAGCAGAGTTCACAGGTGAAAGGGACATGAAGAGGAAGGCAGGAGTCAGTGACAGGCAATGTCTCAGCTGAGAGAGGATGGTTTCGCAAAGCACAGTGGATTCTACTACTCATACTGCACTGAGGCTGGAGTTGGAGATAAACAGATCACAACAGTTACACAGGAGAAGGTGGACATGATTCTTTGAGCAAATACATGAAGACTTGGATCTATCTGCCACAAATGTACTTATTACCCTTCCTTTCCCCTTGTAACTGGACCTGAAGAAAGGATGCAAATGGTGTCTATGGGGCATGCTTTATCTATAGTTTTATTTGGAAAGAGGGTTTGATGAACTACTCAAATGTTTTAAAATCTAATGAACAATTCCCTGTTTTCACAGAATCACACAATAACAGAATCATTAAGGTTGGAAGAGACCTCAAAGATCATCAAGTCCAACCATACCTATCACCACCATTCCACTAAACCATGTCCTTAAGTAATCTATATGTTTTCTAAAAAACTTCCAGTGAATAAGGCATCACTGTGAGAGAGTTTGTGTTTACTGGGTGCATCTGACAGTCTCTAAGTGAAACCAAAAGTCTCCAACAGAATGAACGAAACAGAAGTCAGATGCTCCCCTTAGGGCACTCTCTGGAAATCTCTGAGGACTAAGGCCACCACTTGAACTCATTTGGGTGACTTCAACCACTGCCGGACTGACACAGGGATCCACATGCAGCAATCCCCAGTGGCGCTGAAGGACTGCCCCAAAGAACAGGTTTTATGACAGTGTCTGTTTATGAATCATGATATTACACGACTTCCTCTTTCCTTTCACCTGCTATAACCTAGGTTCTTCAGAGAGCACAGCTCAGAGTACTCAGCATTTCAACAGCCCTGTTTGTTAACCACTGCTAAGGGCCCTCTTGAGCACTGACTACATGATAAGTACTAAGGAAGCCAGAGTAAATAATTTCCTGCCGTGGAGGTCTGGAAGAAGTGTAGTCATCTTCATTTTTAGAACCTCAGATATTCTTTGCTTAATTTTTCACAATTATGTGACTCTGCCTCTTGAACAGACCATAGCTGTTCTGTGGGGTCTGACAAGTTGCTGCTTGTGCCCTGCCTTTGAAAAGTTTTTATATTGTTCTCTAACCTGTCCCAGCCACGAAGTGAGCAAAGTGTGGTAGGTTTAACCCCCATTTTACCTCTCTGTATTACTGGAATATACTGTTGCAGAGTGCTCACACAAGCACAGAAACAGAAGAGGCACTTTGTTGGCGTCCTTGTTTATTCCAGTCCACTGCTTTTAACCATCAGATGGATGCAATTTACAGAAGAGAAGACTTTCTGCCTGTGGTTTCCAATATCATCCTCTCCAGAGGGATGTGGAAAAGCAATGTTTATCCATGCCCTTCCCACCAGACACTGCTGCAGAGGCGACACTATCAGAGCTTTGTCACAGCGAGGTCAAGAGAGGAGGTGCAGCTTGGTTTCCCTTGTATTTTACTGGACCCTGGAGACCTGGTAGGAGGAAATCTTGTTTCTCTCATTGGACTGAGCCAATGTGACTTAAGGAACCCCAGGGAACAGATGCAGAGAATAGAAAAATGCCTACTTGAGTTGTTTTTATGCCTCTCCTCATTTTTTATCCCTGTGAGCTCCAAGTCAGGTCCACGTTCCCTCAATCAGATGGCATTGCTGGGTTGTATATTAAATGATCAGAAAATGATGATTCTTCCTCTTGTTTCCCCAGTCCACACGCTGCCCAAGGAGATTCTCCGTTGAAGACAGCACAGTAGATCCCAGTGCGCCAAATTTTGGCTTAAGTGCCATCACTGGAAAGGACAAGTCTGTCAGTTCCTGGACTTCTCCACACCTCTGCTAGTGCTGCCCTGGAAAGAAGTTAGAGGGTTTTTATTCCCCAAAGCGTGTTGTTGCCCTTCCATTCACCTCATGAGTGCGCTGTTAGCAGCCACAAAGGAATGTTGAAAGCAGAGAGTATTTTCTGCCACTCTTTTGTTCTGCTCACAGATTTTCCCAGTCCTTCTTGAGCATTGAGTGTAGCAGCATCAGTGGGTTGGAGAGACTGCAAGGGAAGCTGAGTGTTAAAGCTATTTCTGTTTGGGTCTTGGCAAAAGCCAGGCTCTTTCCAGCAGGCTTGAGTCGCTGAATGTGTGTGTGTATATGGACATACACCTCAGTTTCTTCATCCTCCCCGTACTTACTTGAACTTCTTGCCTCAGGAGAACTGGCACCTCATTCCCACTCCTGTCTCCTGAAGATGCCCCAAGCCATATGTTCAGAGAGAATTTCTGATATTGCTTCACACTGAAATTGTCTTCAGGACAGATAGTCTCATCATCCTTATTGTCGGTCCTTTAGGTAATTTGAGATACTGTATGACCTAAAAGTTGCTGATGCTTATACAGAGAAAAACAGTGAAGCAAAAGATACAATTGATACTACTAGCCTTGCAAGCAATTGGTTGGCAATGGAAAGCCGATTTTGAACAGAAGAATTAGTTTCCTTTCCAAAGTCCGTAGCAAAAAGAAAAACAAAGCAAGCTTGTATCTCTGCAAAGGTTCTCTGAAGTCCCACCATGCCTAAAGATAACAATCCCATGGTCGTCACCTCTTTTGCTCTAAATTGGAGTTTATAGGGTTTTGTTTCTTGCACATCCTGCTGCCCTCTCCATTGGCAGATATGCAGTACCCAGCCAGTATCTCCCTTCTGCTGTCTCCTCTTTCCTCCTTTTCACCCCTCTGTGTCCACCCAGCATCACCACCTGTTTGAAGGGCAGGCAGATCATTTTTTATAAAGTTCTTTAAAGGTGAAACTGGCAAAATTTTTGTCAGGGGAAAAAACCTGACCCTCTTCACTTTTTCATCATTAAATTCAACTTGCTTTCATTGTGTTTATGTATCCATATATGCAAGTTAAAGCCTATTATAAATCTTAATTATTGAAAAATAATTCAACCTGAGGTTGGAGCCAAGAGAAAATGTACATCACTGAAACGCCTCCCATTTTAACTGCCTGTACTCCTAAGGACAGTCTGTTTTCTGTCTTAATTTCCTCAGGCAAGAAACTACATGTCTTCTATACATACTCACTATTCCCTTAGCACTCTGTAATAAAGCTTTGCCTGCTGAGACCCTGAGGCTGCTTCTCTCCCCTTTTCATCTACTCTGACAACTCTTCTGTTCCTCTCATCTCACCTCCAGCTCCAGTTAGGCAGGTAACTATACGACAATAAGCCTAATGTTTTTATGCAGTTGGTGATTTTAGCTCACAAATACATATGTGCCAAGTGAAGCTGAACATGCATGCACTGTGGCCCGACAGAAACTTGCCCCAGGCATGCAAGCAGCACGGAAATTGTGGTAATTTTTGTATTGCGTTTGCTTGCCTCCTCCCTTTCCTCTAGAAATACTGTAGAAAATCTTCAGCTAAGCAAATGATAAGCAAATCCAAGCTGGGATTTTTTCCTTTCTTCAGAGGAGAAGTAAAAATGTTGGTTTGCCAGAAATGCCTCACTGGGTCTTTTAGGAGAGTGGGTCAGATAGCAGGGACTTGCAGCTGCAGCATTGCCAGTAATCTCAGTGTTGAGAGCAGGCAGCTGTTTAGTGGAGGTGAGCTCATTTGCCAATAAGTGGCATCTCGTCAGTCCTTTAGCTGCAGCAAGACATAGAAAAGCCTGAGCTTTTGCAAGATTATTAACATGCGGAGTGAGCCACAGAGTCTGATATTCAGATTGTAGGTTATAGCTGTCTCTGCTTTGCCTAGACTCCCTTTAACAGTCCTCCCAAAAGCCATGTTTGATCTTGCTCAGGACAGCAGTGCTTTAGCACCCGTCCTCTGTCCTGTGGGGCACTGGGATGGCAGTGCCATAACCGCAGCCTTGAATAAGTAGACCAGCTCCTGGCAGCTTGTGCTAGCACACCGCTTCTGGGCATCACTGTCCCACACACTGTCCTGGCAAAGGGTAACAAAGATGTAAAATGCACTAGCATTGAAATACTAAACCATGTTTTGTTGATGTTGGAGTTCTATATTAAGAACTGTCATCATCTTTATCGGCATGTTACTGCTATCTTCAGCATAAGTCAGGCATTCTCTGAGTCCCTTTGAGCTTTCTCTGTCACCAGAACTGATGCTCCTTTGACGCAGGCTTCAGCTCAACAGTGCACAGGTCTGGTTTCCAGCTGCAGGGCACTGCGGTTTGGGATCTCTCATCCCTCATCCCTACTTCACCTCCTGCAGCACTCAGAGCAACCTCAGCCAGCAACCTTGTCTTTCAAGTCCCTTTCTCAGGGGTTTGAGCAGGGGCATAATTTTTCTCTGGCCAGTCCTGTTTCCCTCTGCCATTTGAGGCATGGCTGTAGTTTGGCACAGGTCCCTTTGAGAGATGAAAGGAAATGGCAGCTGCCAAACCTTCAGCCTCAGACCTGGAAGGAGGACATTAAGGAACATAAAATAGCTGGCAATGGCATCCTACCATTCCATCCACCATCCCCTGCTGGCTAATACTAACAGATAGCAGCCCTACCTGCATAAGAAGACCTGGGATCCCTTGAGAGTGGGGAAAGGTCTAATCATTTTTGATAGCTTGGGGCTAATGCCTGAGCCCAGTTCTGATTTCCCTACCAAAGTAGAGTCTGAGCTGGAGGAGGAAGGTGGCAGCATCCTTCCCCATCTGCCAAGGCACCCTACAAGGAAGAGATCATGGCACCTGGTGAGGCCCATTCTTCAGAGCATGTGACAATGGACAAAGCCAAAGATGAAGCTGTAAGCTTTCTCTAAACTCCTTGCAAAGAGAGAGTTACCACTCCTCCCTTTTGTAGGCAATCCACCTGAATGCACATGAGAGCAGCTTGGATATCACAATGACAGGCTAGGCTCTTTGAAACTTGTGGGGTCTGCAGCTGTCCTAGATAAACCCTGCCTGCCTCTCTCCACGCCTTCTGGCAAGACTAAGAAAGGAGTGGGAGTCTTTATCCTTCACCAGGTATAGCAACCAGACTGCATTGCCAAGCTGTTCCCAAGGGCCAGCATGCCCCAGTGAACTAGCAGCAGCCCAAGGCACTTTTTCAGGTACTTCTGCAGCAGGAGGAAGAAGTGCCAGGGCATGCTGCACGCAAGGGCTTGCACAGAGATTCCCCAACTCTGCTCCAAGATTAAATGGATTAACTTAGGGTCTACTGTCCCTCTGAAATAGAATTCTTACCAACCTAATTAATGAAAGCTTAATCAGCAGATAGGTTGATCATAAACTTGCTGAATAACTAATTGAGGTCTAAGGCTATATAACAAATTCCCAGACAATGGCAATCTCACTAAGGAAGATACCAGGTCAGTAGTTCTGTTAAGGCAGCAGGTTTGCTGTGCCTGACGACTTTATGGCTGAGCAACTGCTGATCCAAGTACCTGGGACTGGGGCTGGTATACTGAATAACAAGAAGAGGCACCCTGGACTGTACATACCCTGTTCTCTCATAGAGATTCATAATAAACAGACAATTCATGTAGTGAAACAATTCCTAAAAGTCCTCTTCAGAGGAACAGTGTATTACAAGGGTGACATTCTAAGTGAGTAACAGTCTTTCTTTCCCTTTTCCAGGGAAGAAAACAGTAGCTACTATACTGCAGAGCAGTGATTTCTCAAGGATTAATAGGTTGAGTGATATCCACCCATTCTGCATGTTAACCAGCCTGGTTGCTGTTCTCCATCAACTTTCATTTTATTACACAGAAAATAGGGAATTTTATTTGAAATGCATAAGATTGTAGAAATCCCGTGTAGCAGATGATAGAACAGAATGGATTGAATATGTGACATTTTGCTGCTAAATCAAAGCCATAAATACTGCTGGGACTGTCAGCTGCAGTCCAGTCCTGGGAACAAAAAAAGTCCAAGGGTCTTTTCTAAGCAGGATGATGGAGTTGTCAATCTGTGAATTCCTTCCAAGCTCATGTGCTGCCTGTGGCATTAACACTTCTGTCCTTAATTTGTTTTGGCTACTAGATGGGAATTCAGCAAGTCAATCCAAGCAGTGGTATCTGCCAGCCAGTGAAAGCTTTCCCAAATACAACACATTAACAACAAATATGTAGTTTATATAGGCCGTAAAACCCATTTCCTCTGCCACAGGAATCACCCAGTGTGTATTTTAGACTCATACAAGCATGCACATTTGACTAAGAGCATATGCAGTTCAAGCCTACTTATGTCAGGCTGTATTTAAGTCGTCATCGTCGTGGCTAGGCTTCACAAACGAAGATTCAGGGAGGGGTCCACCCATGCTCCTCATCAGCGCCTTTTACAAGCGCGCTGATAAAAAGAGGATAGCGGATAGCACCCTCGAGCCTGTGCAATGGATTTTTTTTAGGTGAGACACAGCATGCGCAGAGCTGGACCCACCCTTTAGTCCTAAGGTTCGTCTGCCAGGGCCTAGCAAGCTTGGACGCTGGCAGCAAAGTCCTTAGGACGGAGATTTAACCTCTTGGAAGGCCCTACAGGGCTAAACGAGCTCCATCTGCCCAGGTTTGGAATCAGAGTTGTCCCTCTCCTAGGATGACTGCCAGAAGGCTAATGAGCTCATCCTACCCATACAAGGATTATAGGAACATGGGTATCACTCCCCACACTTTACTGTGGACAATGAGTTTAATGCTCCCTCTGCTGTCGGCACAGTTATTGCGCCAGAGGCCACAGAAGACCCCAAGTGATTTTCAGACTGTGCCTGTGTATTTAAGTGCTTTTTATACAAATGTGCACTCTGCGGTGGTCTCCTGTGTAACCAAAGGCTGTGAGTGCTCAGCTAAACAAGTTAGTACTGTACTGTCCTAAATACACATCACACTTAATGCTTCTTCACAGAACATCAGGTTCCATAATGAATGTGATGTAGGCACTAATATTAACTCTTACTTATCTGGTAGATCATCCATTTAGCAGAAGTGATGCTTTAAATAAAGAGAGTTGTTTGGATGAAGAGAGTTAAATTGCACTTAATAGACTTTTGTCTGCTATACCATACAGAAGGGTCAAACAAACAGCTTTGACTTAAAACTGTATTCAGCTGAGTAGGAATTGAGCAGAAATTATGAGGGCACAATTGCACAAGTTCTGTCCAGGTGAAATAACTTCTCTCTGTCCCTATAAAATATGTTAAGGGAGAATGTAGCTCAGTTTTATGGATTATATTTTACAGAGTTCATTTTATAAACTGAAACTTTTTAGCTAGACTTACCAGGATGCAAACACTTTCCCTAACTTTATTATTCTGGCTGGCAGGAAAAATATTCTTTGAAAAGTTGTCCTGGTTTGACCAGAAGAACCGAGGATTTACTAGGGTCAAGAGGACAGTCTCTTTGAGAGGGCCTCCGAGATGCCCTCTCTCCCCAAATGGGGACAGCAAAATAAAATAAAAGCACCAGGCATGCAGATAGTGAATTTCTAAGAATAGCTTTATCTATATTTAAATGATACAACAGTATGAAAGAGATAAATGAAAGGAAAGATAAGGTTTGTTAGTTAAAAGACAGCTTCAGCCCTTCCCCCTCCTAATAATCACAGGGCCTGTCCGCCGGCAAAAGCTGCCAGGCACACAAATCAACCACCCCTCCTTATCAGGACCTTCCGCTCCCTCCCTACCTTCACCCCAGGAAAGGGAGACGTACAAATACCAGAGGACCCCTTTCTCTTGAAGGGGGGTGGAAAAGCCGAGCCCAGAGCACTGCTGCAGGAGAGCAGGAAGAAGGAAGAGAGAGAGAACCAGGAAACAGCTTGATCCTTATATATGCCCTTCTCCATGTGACATGCAGCTTACTTCTCATTCGTCCCTGCAACCTTACAGGCTTCAAACACAGTGCGCAGCTGCAACTTTTCTTCTTTCATTTTCCTTATCAGTTCCTCCCAGCGAATTCTTTCGTGGGCAAAGGAAGGGGGAGAGAAAAGAAAGAGATTCAGCTCTCATCTTCTTAAAGAGGAAATGTCTCTTTTCAAAGGGAATATGACGTACAGAAGATCCTTAATGTCTCTTTCTCTTCAATTTTAGTCACCCCATGACAAAAGTACATGAAAATACCAAATAAATCCCTTTCTAAATGTAAATGTGAAAAATGAAAAAAAATTCAATTAAACAGATGTTGCTCATATATTCTGGTTTTGACAGCGATAGATGGAGTCTTTATATGCAGTGTTTTGCAGCCATTAGGAGTAAAGTGAAAAAGCATAGGCTGAATCATAACAAAATGCCCTTGTGAGTTGGGAGCTGCAGCAACAGATGCCTTTGAAAGTGATACAGAAAGATGCTCAAAGATGAAAAGCGATGAATTACTGCCTGCTGCTACATAGCCACAACCGGTCTAAATAAAATGGCTGCAGGTACAGCTCAGACAGAGAACTGGGTGATAGGAATCATGGTTCTCTGCTCTGCTGCTGTCCCAGATGCTCTGTGTGGCTTTAAAATAAACCATTTAAATAGGTTCTCCCAGCAGTAAAATATAACTTACTGTTTTACAAAGATTAATTGCGATTATGGCATACCATGAAAGGGTAAAATGCTCTGTGTTCAAAATAGTAAATTTTTTTCCTGAAGTGTAGAGCCACAAGGTTTTTTTTCCTAAATGAGTAACTGCACTGCTCTCCTATGCATCATTTTGTAGTGGATATGAACAGAGAAGTCTCTCCTTCCTATAAAGAATGTCAGATAAATGATCATTGGAGAATGAATTGGGGGATTAGGGGATGGGGACATGCTGCTGGAACATAAAGCAACTTTTTAAGATGCTTGTGATATGGGTAGGTGGTAGCTTAGTTCACGACCAGAGCACTCATTCACCAGTCCTCCTCTGTACTAAGGAATAGTTTTGGTCTATATTTTCTGAAGAAAAATTTGAAAAGCACCATCAGCCAGGCCATCAGAAACCTCTCTACCTTGTGCAGGCAGCAGTGTAGGTGAGTATTACCTCAGAATGAGCTCTGCATTGCAGTACCTGCCCTTCCAGGACTGCTTATTATACAAGCTCCTGTACAACAAGTTAAGAGCTGCATCCTTGAAAAAAAAATACATCATCTTTGTACTCCCTAGGTCATTTACTAGTTCTTTGTGTGGTAAGGGCTTCTTGGGAGTTGAATAGGGCTTAAAACCACTCAAAGCCCATTGGTGTTTGTGCTAGCTTGCAGCTGTGCCAAAGGGACAGAGCAGCAGCCATATCAACAAAACATAAGGAAATGTTCGAAACCTGGCCCAAGAGAGACCTTGGAAGACAGAATTATATGTCTGTTCTTGCTAGCCAGTTCTCACAATTGGACATAACTCACTCATTTCCCCAAGTTTGTCTGGTCAGCAAAAATAACATACTTCAGCTAAAAATACTGTCTTGCCCAAGTTGGTAGTTGGGTGACTTAGATCCCTGACTTTTGCTTGTCTGAACAGTCTTTTCTGAAGCTGGTTGGAGCAATCCTGATTCAGATGGGCTGTCCTGAATAATCAGCACTGATGCCCAGTGCGTATCAGCTTGAAATCATATTCCCCATGTTCAGAGGAGGGGGCTGGACATAGATTCTTTTTGTTTCTTCTACCCCTTTTTAGCAAAAATCAATTTTATTTTGCCTGTCTTTGCAATTCAGGGAGGCACAGCCATAAGCTGTGCTAATGCTGCCCATGTGGTCACACATCTCCAAATCTCCCCAGGGAACACAGCCCTCACCAGGAACAGCATTGCCCCAGCACACAGCTTTCTTACTCCCTCCCATTTTACACAGTCTGTAGAAAAAGCCCTCATTGATATACATACCTGAAATCTCTCCAAGAAGTGACATGGTCCTCACTGACAAATACTCTCTGTCAGAGATGAAAGGTAGTGAAGATTTCAGTGTTAACTAGATGCATGCTAATGTCCCCAAGCTAAATGATGCAAGTGAGTTGAAATCAGGACTTGGGCTTGAAGTGGAAGTTGTAGTCAGCACTTTGTTCTTTCTCTCTCCTTTTGCTCATGACTCTCTTCATCGTTCAGCAGGAGCTGAACAGACAGATTAGTTTTATTTACTGTGCAATTTAAATTCTCAGCTTGCTTGAGAAGGTAGAATTCACCAGGGAATCACTGCAGTCCTCAGCCTCTGAAACAGTTCAGCTGACTGTGGGGATCAGAGAGGCAAATGCATCCCAAAATGTCATCTCCTAGACCTTGAAGATGCACAAACACAACTCTGTCACTGTGGATTAATTTCTCTTTGTCTTCCCACTGCAGAAGATCCCATACTGCATTGTCCCCATAGCAGGAAGCTGTCTCCTCATCAGACAGGTCAAGCAACTGAGCAAGGTTCAGCCAGCAGCTAAGAGACAGGAGCAGTTAGCATCTCTCTGCTTCCAACCAACAGTGTAAGGGAAGCAAATGAGCATCATCTGCCACTGAATGGCATTTGTGCCAATCAGGCTGCCTCAGTTGAGGGACATGCATGCTTGGCACAGTGGTAGTGATAGGCAATGGCACCTAAACCACACTTCACGAACCACTGTCTGATCATAGCCAAAGTCACTCACTATCTTGGGACAAATGGGAACTGCAGATTTGGGGGAATCTGACCCTCTAGATAGCTCTTGAACATGGTACAGGTTGATGTTCACCATATTCCTTTGTTGTCTGCTCTGTATTATGTCCAGTTCTGGGCTCCCCAGTTCAAAAGAGATGAGGAACTACTGGAAAAAGTGCAGCAGAGGGCTACAAAGATGACTAGGGTACTGGAGCATCTGTCTTAGGAGCAAAGGCTGAGAGACCTGGGACTGGTTAGCCTGGAGAAGAGAAGACTGAGAGGGGTTCTTATCAGTGCTATCATTATCTAAGGGGCGTGTGTCAAGAGGATGGAGCCAACCTCTTCAGTGGTTACCAGTGATAGGACAAAAGGCAGTGTGCATAAACTGGAACACAGTCCAGTCTAAACATACAGGTCTAAACACAGGTCCACCTAAACATAAGGAAACAGAAGGAAAAACTTCCAGAGCGCTGGAACAGGCTGCCTAGAAAGGTTATGAAGTTTCTTTCTCTGGGTGCTTTCAAAACTCGCTTGGATGTATTCCTGTGCAGCCTGATCTAGAGGAACCTGCTTTGGGAGTAGAGTCACACTAGATGATCCTCAGAGGTCCCTTCAACCCCTACTATTCTGTGATTCTGTGATTCCATAACATAACCACATAACTTGGTGTCATCTGCAAACTTAATGAGGGTGCACTCAATCCCCTCATCCAGATCTTCAATGAAGATATTAAAGAGAACAAGCCCCAGCTGAGCCCTGGGAAACACCACTTGTGGCTGGCCACCAACTGGAATTAACTCCATTTACCACCACTCTCTGGGCTTGGCCATCCAGCCAATTTTTCACTCAGCAAAGTGTACACCCATCCAAGCCATGCACAGATAGTCTCTCCAGAAGAATATTGTGAGAAACGGTGTCAAAAGCTTTACCAAAGTTAAAGCAGACAATATCCACACCCTTTGCATCATCCAATAAGTGGATCACCTTGTTATTGAAGGAGATCAGGTTAGTCAAGCAGGACTTGCTTTTCATAAACCCATGCTGACTGGGCCTGATTGCTTGGTTGTCCTGTATATGCCACGTAATGGCACTCAAGATGATCTGCTTCATAACCTTCCCAGACACCAAGGTCAGTCTCACAGTCCTACAGTTGCCAGGATCCTCCCTCTGACCCTTCTTTTAGATGTGTGTAACACTGTCAACTGGGACCTCACTGGTTAATCAGGACTGCTGACAAATGATGGAAAGTGGCTTGATGAGCACTTCTTCCAGCTCCCTTAGTACCCTTGGATGGATCGTATCCAGCCCCATAGACTTGCATGTGTTTTAATGGTGTAGCAGGTCACTAACTATTTCCCCTTGGATTGTGAGGCTTCATACTGCTCCCTGTCCATGTCTTCCAGTTCAAGGGGCTGGGCACTTTGCATACCTGCAGAAGACTTAGCTTTAGGATGTGAATTCTAGTCCTGATCCTGTGGTGGAAAGTTAAAAGAAAGCGTCCCCTAATGAAGCAGCTAATTTAAATCTCTTCTTGCACTGAATACATAAAGTTCAATGTACTGTCTGCATTTTAAGGTACATTTCAGCAGCAAGTAGAACATGCTCTGAAAATTCAAGTAAACAATATGGTGTTTAAAAATACAGCTGCAAAATATTTCACTTTTTTTTTTTTTAATGAAGAAAGCAAGCTTCCAAAAATCAATGAGAGATAAAAAAGAAAGATGCATGGGGGGCATCACAGGTTGCCAGAAAAAGTAGCAGGGAAGGCAGCAAAACTTTGCACTGTAGGGTATGTTAGTCTGATGAGTTGCCATCTAGGGAAACAATAGTAACTCAGGCCTGCTGTCCTGCTAGGCTGAAATAACACTAAATGACAGTGCTGCTTTGAGGGAGACACTTCTGTATCCCCACTGGGCCCCTCAGCCACAGCCTTAGTCTCAGTAGTAAGAGAAAAGGTAGAAGGAGAAACTCCATTGCCCAGCAGAAGGCACAGTCTTAGAGTCCATGCAGCAGCCAGGTCCAGATAGAGACAAGGTCTCTGCCCTTTCCTTGCCTTAGCTAGGTCTCTTCCAGAAGCTGTGTGATCATTTTAGTGTGGCATTGTAAACAAGCTCTTGTGAGTCCAGGTACATTAGCTTGTCCAGCCTTTGCAGTGTTCCTGTTTTGGAGATGGAAAGGTTATGTCCTTTGCTGTTAATTCTGGTATGCCTTTTGCCACTGTCAAATCTGGGTTTTTGCAGCTGTATGGTGGCCAGCTAGGTTGTTGCCCTAATTTTGCTTTTCCTCTTTTGTATCCCATATGCAGAGAAGCAGAGGGAGCTGGCTCGGAAGGGCTCCCTGAAGAATGGCAACATGGGAAGCCCAGTTAATCAGCAGCCCAAGAAGAACAATGTGATGGCACGAACAAGGTAAAGGACTGGAAAAACACTCAGCTGTGCTCTCAGCTGCAATCCCTGATGGCCTTAGGATGGGCAAGAATGTTCATTGCCATTCACCTACTGCCAAACAGGCTGCGGGAGCAGTGGTGGCCCTTCCCAGAGCTGGCAGACCTAAATGGTCTGTACTGTATTGCATCCTATCCCCTGGGCAGATGCAGGGACAGCTGAGCCCAGGACCACTGACAGTGCAGCCTGCGGGAGGCAGAGGCAGCTGAGTGTAGTTGAATGGAGTTTGATATGGCTGTCTTACATGTTCTGGCTAGCCACATGTAACACATAGTACTGCCAGTGGGAGAGATACTGTGCTGCTTCATGTAACACAGACTGATTTAGAGCTTAGTTCTGCCTTAGCTGCTTTTATTGCAGTAGTTCCCCTGCTCCTTTTTGATGATGACTTCTTGCCTGTACTGATTGACTTAATGAAGACTTTTAAATAATCCTCCATGTGCTTTGCTTTACACCTCCTCCACACTTTGAATAGCATGGTTGTCACTGTATGACATTATCATAGTGCTGCAAACTGGTGTAAACAAAGATGTTCCTAGTTGAATACTTTCTCTTAGAGTATTTCTTCATGCTTTGAAACACCACTGTATTACTTACGTGCATTCAGGAGGCAGGAACATGCTTTGCTACTGGAAAGGTGGCAGCTTTTAGTGGAGGGTCTCACCTAAAATGACGGAAGAATCTGTGTGAATTCTGGGTATTTACTGATGAATGGGAAAGTTGCATGGATTACTGTACATTAAGTAGAACAGGAGCTGCAGGTAGGAGCCTCTCTGTATGCAAAACATCCAACAGATGAGGTTCCATGTTCACATTAATTACCGAAATAGTAGTCATAAATCATGCCAGGTCTTTGTAAAGTTTCATTTGTAAGCCTCTGCAATGTAGATGGAATACACTGCATTGCTTGCTGCTCTGTGTTTGCTTGTTGAGTCAATATAAAAGAGCCAAGCCCTTCAGGGCGGCAAAAAATTCAGCAAATGCCCTCACTTGGGTTTTCCAGACCCACTGTTCCTTCTTGTCTTCCAAATGCAATCTGGAAAGACTTGGTTTCTTTTGGAAATAGGCTGTATTCTAGCCTTGTGAGAGGAATGGTTGCAGATTTGTTGTTTGAGAGATCTGAAATTAGTGAAGTAAGATGGTAAGGAGGAGAAGATGGGATAAGTACATGCACCTACTAGTAAAATTAGTTGACTTCTACTTGAAGAGGTTGTTTCCAAGCTGCTGGTGGAAAGAAGAATAATTTAAGTGGGGAAGAGCACAGAAGTGACACCTATTAACAGAAGCTTTCAAATAGCTTAGTTTTATTTCATTTGAGAACTGTTCAGAGGACACTTGGATACCTCCAAGGATAGTCTGTTAGCAGTAGGGTTGCTTTTCTTACTTTTCACACAGCATTTGGAAGCATCCCTTGGGATCTGCAAAACAGAGGTTTGCAGCCATTGTTTTAGTAGTAGGTATAGCTAAATTCCATTGTTTCCATGTGGCTGGGAGGTATCTCATCTAGAATACTGTGTCCAGTTCTGGAGCCCTCAATANCTCCCAGCTCCCTTGGCTTTCTGGGAACCAAGCTGCACCACAAGCACGGCTCCCTAGTAATACCTCGGAAAGGTGCAGTCTGCCTTGCCACAGACCGGGCAACCCCATGTGGGGTCATGGGCTCACCTGTTAATGTGACACCCCAGAAAGGCAAAAATGATACAAGCTTATTCAAGCAGCTTCTTTTAACAGTATAAATACACTGAGATGCAGTGGGATACACTCCAAAATGTCCAGGTTATGGCTTCATTCTAAAGTGTTGACTTCCTCTGATCTCTGCAGGAGAATAAGCTAAAGGTGTTTCCCCCTTTTTCGCAGTTCTACTGTTCTCATGAAATATGTCTTCCTTCATTCAGGCAAACCAAACTGCCTCTCCTGGCTCTACTCCACTTCTTTCTCGTTCCCCAAGGTTTCTGTTCTTCTGTATTACCTGTATGAATCTCAGGCATCCAGCCTCTAGTACCAGGTTGCCTTCACCATTCGGTTTTCTCCTGGGGCAGGGACACAGCCAGGCTTGATGATGAAAGGAACTGAATCCATAACAAGTTCAGTCTCCCTAAGAGCAAATAAAATGTGAACAAGGTTAGGGTGAGCACAGGCAGAGGCCACAACATCATCTGCTCCACTTAGGCAGAGCCAGATATTGCAGTCCACTCTGAGGATAAACTAAACTCAGTTTTGTGTCATATTTCATATTAAGTGAGCAAAACCATCAGGACTGGAAGCTCATACTGTGACAGCTGCAGGTGAAAGCAACTATGACTGCTACCCAGCTTTGTTCCAAGGACAAGGAGGAGCAAAAATAAGGACAATCAGGATGTCAGAGAAAGACTTAGATGAAGAGCAGATACATTATCCTAGTTTTCTTATGTTGCAGAAGAATTGGAAGTTCTGTGTTAGTAAGAAACATTTCTTAAGAGAAATATGTAGGGGCTTGGGGTTTGCTTGTTTGGGTTTTTCTAATCAAGTAAATAGCACCACAAAGGATTCTTTTCCTAGGTCCTCTGAGAGGGGATACCTGCCATCCAGAGGGACCTGAATAAACTTGAGAAGTGGACCTGTGTGAACCTCATAAGGTTCAACAAGGCCAAACACAGGGTCCTGCAGCTAGACTGGGGCAATCCTCAATATTAATACGGATTGGGAGATTATGTGATTGAGAGCAGCCCTGCAGAGAGGGACCTAGGGATCCTGGTGGATGAAAAGCTCAGCATGAGCTGCCAATGTGTGCTCACAGCCCAGAAGGCTAACCAAATCCTGAGCTACATCCAAAGAAGTGTGGCCAGCAGGTCGAGGGAGGTACCCTTCTAGTCTGCTTTGGTGAGACCTCACCTGGAATACTGCATCCAGCTCTGGAGTCTTCAGCATAAGAAGGACATGAACTGGTTGGAGTGGTCCAGAGGAGGGCCACAAAAATGATCAGAGGGTCGGAACACCTCTCCTATGAGGAAAGATTGAGAGAGTTAGGATTATTCAGCCTGGAGAAGAGAATGCTTCAGTACTTCAAGGGAGCCTGTAAGAAAGATGAGGACAGTCTTTATAACAAGGCCCAGTGTGATAGGACAAGGGGTAATGGCTTTAAACTAAAGGTAGGGAGATTTAGACTGGATATAAGGAGGAAATTCTTCACAATAAGGTTGGTGAGGCACTGGCACAGGTTGCCCAGAGAGGTGGTGGATGCCTCATCCCTGGAAACATTCCAGGTTAGGTTGGACATGGCTCCGAGCAACCTGATCTCATATAGGTATTACTGCTTGCAGCAGGGCTGTTAAACTGGATAACCTCTAAAGGTTCCTCCCAACTCTAACCTTTCTATGGTTCTGTGATAGCGCTTTATTCACTCATGATAGAGTAACAACCGTCAGTGAGAGTATATGGAGCAGACACTTGAAAACTGGAGAGCAAGAACGGAAGTCAGTACTTCTGGTATCTGTATGGGCAAGCTGCTACTGCCGGATCACACAACCTTCTCACAGGAGTAGAAGGGTCATGTCTCATGAGCTGGCAGGGTTGATAGACAGGACTTTAAACTAGGGTGGAAGGGGGTAGGGGACAGAATGAGACATGACAGAGATGAGGGG
>VWZO01007179.1:0-14798 GCA_013396975.1 Bucco capensis
CTCCCCTTCCCTATCCCCATTCCTCCTCCCCCTTCCTCCCTTCCCTTCTCCCCTTCCCTCTCCCCATTCCTTCCTCCCTTCCCTCTCACTGTTTTTATTTGGCCAGGCTCAGCCTTTCCCCACGGCACTGATACAAATAACAGTTCCCAAAGGCTCTCTTGCTAGGATAAATCCTCCAACTGGATGGAGTGCCAGGGGTTTCTTTTCCTCCCTCTCCATATGCCTGCATCCTCCCTAAGGCTTCTCCCTGCCTAGGGCTCTGCAAAGCAAGGTGACAAGCAGAGAAATGGAAATCATGCTGCTGACTGACAGGAGCAGGCAAGCAAAATCTGGAGCTTCACAGGAGTTTTGCTCCAGCAAAGGAATTTCAAGCAGGTGGGAGCACCAGGACCTGTCAGGAGATAGAAAAGGAATCATCTGATGCTTTTCCCCCCTCTCCTTCCTCCTGGATTTCTAAAATGATTTGAGGAAAATCATCCTGGATGCTTGTCCAAGATCACAGCTATGGGATGTTAACACAGAGAGAGAGGCTCCAGTCTGGGCAAGCAGGATATGTTGTGCAGGGAAGTGGTACAAAAGGACAATGGATTGCACACAAGGGAATGGCAGGATATGCCAAAGACATTGGACATAGAATCATAGAAGAGTTCCTTTCTCCCCCTTCCTTCCTTTCCTTTCCCTTCCTTCCTTCCCTTCTCCTTCTCCCCTTCCCTTCTCCTTCTCCCCTTCCTTCCTTCCCTTTTCCTTCTCCCCTTCCCTCCTTCCCTTTTCCCTCTCCCCTTCCTTCCTTCCCTATTCCTTCTCCCCTTCCTTCCTTCCCTATTCCTTCTCCCCTTCCTTCCTTCCCTATTCCTTCTCCCCTTCCCTTCCTTTCCCCCCTTCTATCCTTCCTTGGGCTCTGATCCTCCCCCAGCCCAGCCCCACTCTCTCCCCATGGCTCTCAAGTAGCATATTCCAGCTGCAATCAACACAACAGAGAAGTATCCAAGGGGGAAAACAACTCCCAAATGCACTACCTGGGAGCCATCCAAGGCTTGCAAGGCCATGGCTTCCTCCCCCAGCCTCCAGTAGGAGCAAACCTGCAGGTCTGCAAGAGTCTCCAGCAAAGGACTGTTCAAGGTCTCTGGCAACAATAAACTCAAGAGGCCAGACACAAGCCCACTTGCTCCAAACACAATGTAAGGCAGAGACCACTGCACAGATTTCTGGGGGAAAAGAAGAGAAAATCAGGTTCAATTGAGGCCCTCGAGCATCTGAAAGCACTTGAAGCTTGACCAACATTCCATCTGCTAAGTATTTGTGTTCCCATCTCCTCAATACTTCATGGCAAATGGCATGATTGCAGAGAGGAAAAGGATTCCAGATGAAATGGGAATCACAGAATGTTAGAGGTTGGATGGGACCTAGAAAGATCATCTAGTGCAACCCCCCTGCCAGAGCAGGAGCACCTAGACCAGCTCACACAGCAATGTGTCCAGGCAGCTCTGCAATGGCTCCAGACAAGGAGACTCCACAGGCTCCTGGGCAGCCTGGGCCAGTGCTCTGGCACCTGAACTGCAAACAAGTTTCTCCTCAGCTTAATACTAAAGCTCCTGTGCTCCAACTTGCTCCCATTCCCTCTTGTCCTACCATTGGATGACAATGACCTCAGCAAGCAGTTTGGATGAGGAAAACTGGCACACTCTTTAACCTGCATACACCTAAGACTAGGAACATAGAATCCTAGCATGGTTTGGGTTGGAAGGGACCTCTGGAGCTCATCTAGTCCAACCCCCCTGCAGTGGCCAGGGACATCCCCAACTAGAGCAGCTTGCCCAGAGCCCTGGCAAGCCTCACCTGGAATGCCTCCAGGGATGGCAACTCAACCACCTCCCTGGGCAACCTGGGCCAGTGTTCCACCACCCTCATGGGGAGCAACTTCTTTCTAATATCCAGTCTAAATCTACTCTTCTCCAATTTAAAACCATTGCCCCTTGTCCTTTCACTGCAGGCCTTTGCAAACAGGCCCTCTGCAGCCTTTCTGTAAGTTCCTTTTATGTACTGAAAAGTCACTAGAGAAAAGATAATGGTATCATCCCCATCCTTCCTTCTCCAGGATTTTCCTTCATCCTGACAGCCTGCTGGGTAGTTTGGGTTTAAAAAGCTTTTCTGGTATATCAGGGTCTTCACATCATCATCTTTGCTGATCATTATAACCCAGGGATGTTCTGTTAAGTGCACTGATGGTAAAGCTGATTTCTTCTCCAAATTGTGATTTATTTGGGCTCATATGCTTGAACTTGATACAGTAGAGCTTGTAACTAGCTTGGGTTTAGTACTGCTTGCTTAGGGTTTAAAATTGGGCATCAGCACTTTGGTATCTTGAAATTACTCCATTGCTGATGTCTATTAGCTAAATGTCAAAATCCTTACACCTTCTGTTGAGCTTTGGGCTAATCAGAGCCATCAAACAAACCAAGAGAGAGAAGAGGGAGAAGCTCAGACAAACCAAGGAAGGGATGAAAGGAGCAATGATTCCACCAACACGGGAGAACATGGAGCAGGCACCCATCCCAACATTCCTGCAAGGCAAGCAAGAAAAAAATCACTCATTAATCACATTTCTATAGGAAAGATTATGACTTTTGGAAAGGAACATGGAGCAAGCTTCACCCACAACCCTGACCCACATTCAACTGGCAAAGAAAAGCCAAATGCACCTGAAAGTGGCCCAGGAGAGGAGTGAGAACTTAAAGAGAAACAAAAATCTCCCTGCATGCTCAGAATGCTAAAATACCCACAGAGGCACACAAAAAAAAAGGAGTCATATTTCACTTAATATATCCTGTTTCTGCCTTAGACTTTGGCTCAATTCCTTTCTCCCAATCCTATTTATCAGCAGCTGAGAAGCAGCACAGGTTAGTTGCACTGGTGGCTGATCAACAAGAAGAGCTGCTTCAAATAGCTCTATCTAGATATAATGATATCTATATTGCATTTGTATAATAGATGCTTTTATCTCCTCTGTCAGCAGAGTGAAAGCTCCCTGTTGCTTCTATCTAGCTTAGGAAGCATCAAGTTATTGAGCAGTCATCTTCTGTGAGGCTGGTTAAGCAAGTATGAATGTTTCATAGAGTCATCTGGTTTATAAAGCACTGCAAATGGTAGAGATCTCACTCATTAAAGACATTATCAGCAATACTAGTTTATTATCCTCAGGAAAAGAGAGAGGGATAGGAGGATACCAAGCAGCCAAAGGACTATTTGACTCATATATATATATATATATATATATTTTGTGTTACCTGATGACTGTGGGATAATCACCTGATGTGTAGATGTAGACAATGTTAAAAGCAGCACTGATTGTCAGCTTCCCCAGCAAAGACAGAGAGTGACTATTCACCACAGCAAACACTCCAGTATCTGATGGAGAAGGAAAGGAGAGGAGTGGATGTCACTCATTTAGTGGCCAGTCCTAACCCTTGATATCACATAACTAATAACACAATCATACCAGTCTTGTACATTACAGAACAGTAAGGAAATGATGGATGCTTGCCTCAAGATTGAATCCTTAGCATCTTTTGACATTGCTGTTTCACTTGGAGAGATACCTAGAGCTTGCATGGTTATTAATTGCACTAACACATACCTTGGCTAATGGAGAGAGCCAAAAGCAGCATTATTTTACTATTAAGGCAGAAAAGTGTGATTGATGTGATCAGAACCCAAAGAGAAAAGTCCAAATCCAAACCTTTCTTTCAGGTTTTATCATTGCTCCTTATCATTATTGTGAGTTAGCTTCTCTGGCTTCAACACTTGAGACTTACACTTGCTAAAAGCCCAATCCACAGGCTAAATCTTTAGGCTGTAGGATGCTAGGATTAGCAATTCTTATCAGAGACTCCAGAAATGAAATACTTACCTCTCTTTTTAGGAAGAAACATGACAATAAGACAAGCCAAGCCCCCCAGGAACAGGAATGCACTCAACGTTCTCTTGCGACCAAACCTGATGCAGAAAGACAACAAAGCTTTATTCTATCACAGTATGTCAGGGGTTGGCAGGGCCCTAGAAAGCTCATCTAGTGCAACCCCCCTGCCAGAGCAGGATCACCTAGACCAGCTCACACAGCAATGTGTCCAGGCAGCTCTGCAATGGCTCCAGACAAGGAGACTCCACAGGCTCCTGGGCAGCCTGGGCCAGTGCTCTGGCACCTGAACTGCAAACAAGTTCCTCCTCAGCTTAATACTAAACCTCCTGTGCTCCAACTTGCTCCCATTCCCTCTTGTCCTCCCATTGGATGCCATGGAGCAGAGCCTGGCTCTCTCCTCCTCACACTCACCCTTCCCATATTTCTAAGCATTGCTGAGGTCTCCTCTCAGTCTCCTCTTGTCCANGGATCTTCTCTGAGGAGACATCCTAACCAAGCATCCTGCCTGAGCTTTTTCCCCAGGGCTCTTCTCCAACAGACAAACCCAAAATGCTGAAGAGGTGCCTCAAAGTTCATACTTACCATTTTTGGTTAATCAAGTAAATACAGATGGGGTATGCTGGGATTTCTATCAACCCTGAGAGGGCTAAATTGGCATAAATACTTCCACCTAAGTCTCCCACATTAAGGGTTAGACCATAGTAAACCAAGCTGCACACAAACCTGTAAAAAGACAGGAGAAAAAAAAAAAGGAGTAAGAATCAGAAATGTCCCTTTGCCTCCTCACTTCTCAGCAACATCTTCTGTCCAAGGCTAAAAGAGGCAACAGGAGCAGAGCTAGGTCTAACAGCATTTCAAGTACCAGGTAAACATCATGATCAAGGTGCGTCCCAAGAGAATCTTGTATCTGAAGAGATCCAAGAAGCTTCCAGCCTCTCTGGAGCTCCTCTCTGTTGGGAGCTTCAAGGCAAAAGTGCACTTGTGCTTGCGGTTCCTCTTGGCAATGAGGTAGAGAGCATCTTCTGCTTCATTCAGCCTGCCTTGGGAGTAGAGCCAGCGAGGGGACTCTGGGATGAACCTGAAACACAGACAAGTGCAGGCAGATTGAGACATCCTCTCTGCTCCAAGGCTGGACATGTAGCTACACTGCAGATGATGAAAAGCAGCTTGGAAAACAACTTACAGAGAGAGAAGAAAGACAACTGTGCCTTCCAGGTTCACCACCACAGCCAGAGTCCTCCAGGAACGAATGAAGTAGCCTAACAAAGCATATTGGGCAATCCCCACAGCAAAGAACAAGCCACCAATAGATCCTAATACATGATGAAAAAGAGAAAACAAAACATTAGGACTCCTTGGAGGAACATTACTAACTCTCAACATCTGGGGATCAGACAGAAAGGAACTTTGTATTAAGAAAAATTCACTCATCGATACAGCCAAAGCCACAGATATTTGACCAAAGAATATTCTGTCTTTCACCTATTCTGGGCTGAAATATTAGACCAAATTCCATCAAATTCCCCAAGGCCAAGGCCCAGGTGCTGCACTTGGGGCACAAGAAGCCCAAGCAAGGCTCTAGGCTTGGGGCAGAGTGCTTGGCTTGGTGCTGGCACAGAAGGAGCTGGGCTGCTGCTTGCTAGCTGACTGCAGCTGAGGCAGCAGAGTGCCCAGGTGCCCAAGAAAGCTACCAGCATCTTGGCCTGGAGCAAAGCTAGTGTGAGCAGGAGGAGCAGAGAAGTGCTCATCCTGCTGTGCTCAGCACTGGGGAGGCCACCCCTAGAGTGCTGGGCTCAGGGCTGGGCCCCTCAGGCCAAGCAGGAGCCAGAGGCATTGGAGTGTGTGCAGAGAAGGGCAAGGAGCCTAGGGAGGGCTCTGGAGCACAAGTGTGNTAGTATAGATACAACACACACAACATATATTATATATATACACACATATGTATATGTATTTATATGTATATATAAAATAGCATAAATACTGTTCTATAAATACATATACAAATGTTAAATACATATACCAGTATATGTTATTTTATATAAATATTTTATAATATATATATATACATATAGCATATAAATAACAATTGTATCATCTTACCATGAAATAAAACCACTTTTGACTTCTTGAGAATAGCCAGCAATTAAAAATTGGTATTTAGCATACAAGCACCGAGTCCAAAACTCTGATGGATAAAGCTCAGCTATCATGAACCTTGGAGTGTATTGAGCTGTGTAGCATTCACAAGGGATCTTTCAACTGGACTTTAGTCAACTTGAGTGATGTAGAAACCTGAACGGCCCCAAGACATCTAACTGTGCTTGCCTAAGTTTCATATGAAACCTCACAGACTCTGCTCACCCAGATGCTCAAGCAAAGTGTTAGCTTTGGTGTGTTCCTAGTGGTGTTTGGGTGTGAAACCTCTAAATTCTATCACTAAAGACACTGGCACTCCAATCTTACCTGCTAAGGCCCAGTAGGCAGTCCCCACACACTCATTGAGCAGGACAAAGGCCACCAGTGACATGCCACCATTCATCATCCCTACCAAGAAGCGAGAGATGGCAAAGAACTCATAGGAGGGGGAGAACCCATTTGCAATGGCAAACAAGATGTCAAGGGCAAAACCTGGAAGACAAGGAGAAAAGGTTTCATTGCAGGAGAGTACCTAAAGCAAACCAGAAGCTTTTAGTAGTATCTTTGGACTTGATGGTCAGTGGCACGTGCCCTAAGTTATTACAGTCAGAGGTTTGGGTAGAGGTTTAAGTACCTGAAGGAGGTAAAAAAGGAGGACACACAACAAGAGTGTCCAATTGACCTCATGGCAGACAGTTTCTTCATATTCTCAGAACTACTGTATAGCTCCAGTTAAGATGGCTTGATGTTTATCCCCATCCTGAAGCCACAGATTACCTGTGAGATAGACTTTCTTCCTCCCAAAGCGATCCGAGAGCTGGCCGAAGGAGATGGCTCCAACAAACACTCCACTGAAGTAGAAAGAACTAGCAGCACTGACTTTGTAGGATGTGTTACCTATTAAAAACCACTGGATGGAGGGAGGAAAAAAGGCAAATTAAGCAGAATCCAAGCAGTTCAGCAGTCCACCAACAACTAGTAGTTGGAGGAGTAAGACACACGCACCACATTCAGGTAGCAAAACACAACTGCTGGCTCCCAGACTCATCATTTCCCAGTTCCTCCAAATCACCTGGAGAGCCTTTGATTCTGAAATCAAGGACAGACCCCTCATAGAAGATTTGCAACCTCTCCCTCTTATTGCCTTTTCTGTTGCTTTCAACAGACTCAGTCCAACCTCTTGATGGATGAGAAGCTGGCCATGAGCAACCAGTGCACGCTGGCAGCCCAGAAGCACAATGGCATCCTGGGCTGCAGCAAGAGAAGCGTGGCCAGCAGAGCCAGAGAGGTGATTCTGCCACTGCACTCTGCTCTGCTCACACCTCCTCTGCAATACTGGGTCCAGCTCTGGAGCCCTCAACACACAAAGGCCATGGAGCTGCTGGAGCAGGTGCAGAGGAGGCCACGAGAATGCTCAGGGGCTGCAACACCTCTGCTCTGAGGACAGGCTGAGGGAGCTGGGATTGTTCAGCCTGGAGAAGAGAAGGCTTCAGGGGAACTACTAGTGACCTTCCAGGACCTAAAGGGAACTTCCAAGCAGGCTGCAGAGGGCCTGTTTGCAAAGGCCTGCAGTGAAAGGACAAGGGGCAATGGTTTGAAATTGGAGAAGAGTAGATTTNATAGCATTATATCTCTATAGAAGGCGTATATATAGCATTATATCTCTATAGAAGGCGTATATATAGCATTATATCTCTATAGAAGGCGTATATATAGCATTATATCTCTATAGAAGGCGTATATATAGCATTATATCTCTATAGAAGGCGTATATATAGCATTATATCTCTATAGAAGGCGTATATATAGCATTATATCTCTATAGAAGGCGTATATATAGCATTATATCTCTATAGAAGGCGTATATATAGCATTATATCTCTATAGAAGGCGTATATATAGCATTATATCTCTATAGAAGGCGTATATATAGCATTATATCTCTATAGAAGGCGTATATATAGCATTATATCTCTATAGAAGGCGTATATATAGCATTATATCTCTATAGAAGGCGTATATATAGCATTATATCTCTATAGAAGGCGTATATATAGCATTATATCTCTATAGAAGGCGTATATATAGCATTATATCTCTATAGAAGGCGTATATATAGCATTATATCTCTATAGAAGGCGTATATATAGCATTATATCTCTATAGAAGGCGTATATATAGCATTATATCTCTATAGAAGGCGTATATATAGCATTATATCTCTATAGAAGGCGTATATATAGCATTATATCTCTATAGAAGGCGTATATATAGCATTATATCTCTATAGAAGGCGTATATATAGCATTATATCTCTATAGAAGGCGTATATATAGCATTATATCTCTATAGAAGGCGTATATATAGCATTATATCTCTATAGAAGGCGTATATATAGCATTATATCTCTATAGAAAGCATATATATAGCGTAATATATCTATAAAAAGCATATATAATATACTATTAAGTATATTAATCTACTATTAAGCATATATAATTCCATATAAGATTAATTTTGTCTTGAAATAACATGGTCACTTTGCTCTCTAAGAGCTACAAGAATCACACCCCAATTTGGGGGATAAAACACTCCAAAAGCTGCCAAACCCAGTGACATTCGATGCTTTCTGAATCCTGCAGGGATTAAAGGATAATTTGGTTGTAAAGCAAAATTGGTTCTGCAAATTAATCTCAACAGCTAAGAAGCCATTCAAAGGGCTCAAGGCTTTTCTTTTCTACATAAAGCATGTTATATATATTTTCTCTCTCTCTCTCTCTGTATATATATATATATTTTCTCTCTATATATTTTCTCTCTCTCTCTCTCTCTGTATATATATATATATTTTCTCTCTATATATTTTCTCTCTCTCTCTCTCTCTGTATATATATATATATTTTCTCTCTATATATTTTCTCTCTCTCTCTCTCTCTGTATATATATATATTTTCTCTCTATATATTTTCTCTCTCTCTCTGTATATATATATATATTTTCTCTCTATATATTTTCTCTCTCTCTCTCTCTCTGTATATATATATATATTTTCTCTCTATATATTTTCTCTCTCTCTCTCTCTCTGTATATATATATATATTTTCTCTCTATATATTTTCTCTCTCTCTCTCTCTCTGTATATATATATATATTTTCTCTCTATATATTTTCTCTCTCTCTCTCTCTCTGTATATATATATATATTTTCTCTCTATATATTTTCTCTCTCTCTCTCTCTCTGTATATATATATATATTTTCTCTCTATATATTTTCTCTCTCTCTCTCTCTCTGTATATATATATATATTTTCTCTCTATATATTTTCTCTCTCTCTCTCTCTCTGTATATATATATATATTTTCTCTCTATATATTTTCTCTCTCTCTCTCTCTCTGTATATATATATATATTTTCTCTCTATATATTTTCTCTCTCTCTCTCTCTCTGTATATATATATATTTTCTCTCTATATATTTTCTCTCTCTCTCTCTGTATATATATATATATTTTCTCTCTCTCTCTCTGTGTATATATATATTTTCTCTCTCTATTTTCTCTCTCTCTCTGTTTATATATATATATTTTCTCTCTATATATTTTCTCTCTCTCTCTGTATATATATATATATTTTCTCTCTCTATATTTTCTCTCTCTCTCTGTATATATATATATTTTCTCTATATATATTTTCTCTCTCTCTCTGTATATATATATGCTTCATAGTCATAAACCAAGCTTTTAAATCAGAATATTTTTCAGGCTATATTTGCAATGGTCATGTTATTAGTAAGTGATGCCACAAGATAAGCACTAACAGCATCCTCCTCAGATAGAGAAGAAGCTTTTCTACATGTTTTTTTGTGGCCAGTGAAGACACCAGTAGACTAGTTATCCTCTCCCTGGAGGTAGCCCCTGTGTCATTTGCTCCTCAAAACATGCACTAATACTAAAGAAGCAAGCAGTGCTCTCCAAACTTGACCCAAGAAGATTTCCTCTTCACACACAAGGCAGCAGAACCCATTTGAGACTTACCTCAGAGACTATTGAGGTGAAGCTGCTGCTGAAGTGGAGATGCTTATGGACCTCACTACCATTGGCAGTCAAGAGCCATTCCCCCAAAGCTCTCTGCTGGCTCCCTGACAGGTTGCTGTGGCTCCCATTAGCTGAGAGCTCTTGGAGATCCCAATGATAAGGAGGAGTTGCACCCACCAAGGCGATGAGGATGGCTTCAGTGGCCACGTAGAGCTGCCATCAAAGACAAAAACAACATCAAAGATGCCAAAAGCACATCCAAATTTCCTCTGCAGCTGGATCAAATTAGGATAAAAGGAAATAAATCCTATTTTATATTCTCTTTCTATCACTACAAGATGCTCCTGCCTACCAGACACTAAAGAATCACAACTTCACCACAGTGCTTCTTGCATTTATCTGTTGATTATTGGAGAGACAAGGAGGGCCTCTCCTGACATTCTTCCTTCACTCAGGGAGTTGAGATTCACACGTAGAGGAAGTTTCATGAAAAGGAGACAAAACCAGAACTCTACTTTCATATTACAGAATCATGAAGGCTGGAAGAGACCTCTGAGATCATCAAGTCCAACTATACCTATCCCCCCATGCCACTAAACCATGGCCCTATGACTCTATCAAACCCTCTCCTTCCACCTGTGGTGTTCATTCCTTTTTATCTCTAACTTTCCCAGTTTCACCAGATTTTCCTGTTTTTTAGTCTCCTGTGAACCTCTGAAAGAGACAGAGGCACCTGAACACATACATCACATTTTGTCTGTGTCTATACCCTTCAATAGTCTGTAGGGGATCTGCAAACTGAAAGAGATTGAAGAGCTCTGGCCTTTTTATAGGTATTTTTAAGACACCAGCATTTGGCAGCACAAAACTTTCTTTGGGTCAGAAATAAAGAGCAACCAATCATGCATAAGTTGGAAACAATTCTTCTGAGTTTAATTAGCCATCTACCAGTTGTGTTAGCTGAGAGAAAAGGAAACTAGAGAGGCTCTAAAAGAGTGAGGAGAACCTTGAGCACGTGCCTTGCCAGTGGAAAAATACAGGTCATTTATTACCTCCAAAACATGGCAAGTTAGAGACTGTGTGTACACATGGGCAGAGAAGAAGGAAAGGGAGAGAATGTGTCACAATACAAACAGGTTTAATCCATAATCTTGGCTTTACAGTGGAATTACAACTGTTAACACCCAGGGTCACCTTCAGGACAGAGTGGTGAGGTAGATGGTTTCATCCTAACAGCAGGATATGGGATTGCTTAAGCTTCCACTGCATCCAGACACCATCCCACCATGGCACAAAGTATTTTTAACCACATATGTTGAGTATTAATGATAAATATGTATTATATATAAATATGTATTATATATAATATATAAAATATAGATGTATAGGCATATAAATATATTTTATCCATTATATATGCATATATATATATATATACACACACTTGTACACTGTTAAGCACCTGATCCAAGAGGTGAGATTTTTCCTAAAGGTTGCTACACACACTAAACAACCAAAAGGCACCATTCTTTAATATCATTTAGTATCATCAAAAGGCAGTGAGCACCTTTCTAGCAATTAAGAAGTGTCAAGCCATCCCTTTTAGTTCAAACTCTAAGTCTTTTAAGAGTAATCATCTCCCTTTATTCATCTAAAAATGCAAGACTAACCTAGCATGAGGCTCACATCCCCATGTTCCTCAGATAATTCCATAGATTTTGGAAGAAAAATGTTTCTTTACATTAGCTGTCATCATTCCATTAAGAATTTAGCTACAGAACATTCCTCAAAGGTCTTCCAGAGTCCTACTAAGTTGTTAGTGAACAAGCCAGGGACACCTTAATACACTAACAGCTCAACTAGTTAATGAATAACAGCAGGAGGAAGGAGAAAAACACCACAATTCAGTGAAGGAAATGAAAGCAGCAGCCCAGGAGACTTACACTTAAATCTAGTTTTAAATTCATGACAGAGAAAAACATTTCTCTTGACTACAAGCAACCCAGAGGTTTTAGCTAGGTCACTAAGGTCATGCCACAGGTCAAGGCCAGGTGAAAACTGACTCTTCTGTGGAAAGTCTCACCCACACAAGTGCTGGGTACAACTTTCCTCCAAGTTGTGGGCCCATTAGCTAATTACAATTCAGAGCTCAGACCTATCAGTAAGGCTATACACTAGGAGTAAGTTTGCTGGAGAACTCTAGGTGAGAAGAAGAACACTTCCGAGTTTAGAAACATGCAGAGAGGAGAAAAGCACAGAAGTCTACAAGCAAAGCAAAAACATCTGCTGGGAATCTTATGGAGCAGGGGAATGAGCAAGTTTAAGCTCAGTGTATAAACATAAGAGATGAAAGGACATGACCCAGCAAAAGACAAAAGACTAACACTGCTCCTGGAACCTGCCTCCAGTCTTGCTCTTGCATCCCTGGGACACCTTGGCACCCAGACAGGAACACAAAGTGCAATCAAGCACCCAAGCAGGAACCAGTTGGGTAAGTCCAAATCTACTAGGCAACAAGCTCTACACAGCTAAACCCCTGCCAAATTCCTCCACCTGCAAGATCTGAAGCAAAGAAAATGTCTTAGTCTGGGGATGGCTCCTCATTGGGGAAGTTCAAGAACATGAGAGGAAAAATATCAGAGCTGTAGTCTAATTTGAAAGGCTTAATCAGTTAAATAAAGAGAAGCTGTAGAAGAAAACAGAAACCTACAAAGCTTTTGCTGTTCTCCATCAGAGATTTGCAACCAAGCACAGAGCTCCCAAAACTGGACATGTGAATTTTCTGTGGTCATCTCATAAAGCTTTGCTGTCAGTCCCCTAGCTGCCAGAAGAAGACATCTTCAGTTTCACAGCTGATGACTGGAAGTTCTTGCTTAATGCAAAATACTGGTTAGCAGAGGCAGGAGAACACTTCAGTTCCCTTCTTCCCTCCACTGTATTTTCACAGTAACAGTAAGCCAGCATTTGTCAGCTTAGCTCAATTCACTACAATTAAGTTTTTGGAGAGTTTGAGATACTGTAGCACTCCACTGCTACTCTGGACTCCACTTTTATCACAAAACTTAAGAGGGTTCCAGTTTTGTATCCACAGAACACAAATCTGACTACCCAAAACATAGAGCTTCATCCAAAGATGTAATACAGACACTGCTCCTACATTCTAGGAGTTAAGTCAAAGCAAACCAAAGAGCTACAAGCAGTCATTGTCTATCAGCTGATGAGATGAGAGCTTCTGCACACAGAGGTATCAGGGACCACCTGCAGCTTCTCAAACATTTCCACCACAAACAAGCCACACATAACCCAGAAATCACCAGCCTAGGCCATTCACAGATTCACATCATCATGAAGGTTGGAAGAGACCTCAAAGATCAGCAAGTCCAACCAGACCTATCACCTCCAGGACACTAACCCAAGGCCCTAAGGAGCGCAGCTAAATGTTTCTTCAACCCCTGCAGGATTGGTTACTCCAGCACCTCCCTGGGCAGCCTGGGCCAAGACTGAACAACCCTTGCAGGGAAGAAATTCCTTCTTATATCAAATCTAAACCTCCCCTGGGGCAACTTGAAGCCATTTCCTCTCATCCTCTCACTGTTAACCCAGGAGAAGAGACCTACCCCCAGCTCACTCCAATCTCCTTTCACTAGGTTGGGTAGGATTCCCAGCAAAGTCTCTGACAGAAGTCACTCTCTTCCAGGCTAGCTGATGGAAATGTCAGTTTCATTTCACTTCAACTAGCTCTTCACCTGATGAACTGCAGACTCCCACAGACACCATCAGCCACTTGCCCCAAATTCTCTCTGCAGGAGCTCACTCTGCCTTTGGACACGGCTCACCTTCGCCCAGAAGCACAGCAAACCACTGCAGGCTAACTCCAGAGCAGAAGACCACTTTCTGCCACCAGCAGCACCTCCAACTCCAACCTCCTTCACACCAAGCAGCGCTCACCGCAGGCACATCCATGCACCCCTGCCCACAGCACCCACGCAGCGCAGGTGGGTGCATCCCCCAGGGATGAGGAAAGGGGTTGGGAAAGGAGTCAACCTCTCACCTGTAGGAACACAGCCAGCAGGACGCACAGATACACCTGGTAGGGTCCCATCTGCCCCACCAGCGGGAACGCCTCCTCCACCTCCATCCCGCTTGCCGCCCACCGCGCAGCGCATCCCCGGGAGCGGGGGCAGGACGCGGAGCGACAGCCGGACCCTCGCCCAAGAGGAGGAGGAGAAGGGCGGGAAGCGACACTGACGCGCAGGCGCCAGGGAGAAGAGCTGGGAAGCAGGATCCCTTCCTCCCCGGCGCCTGCCTGCCTGCCTGCCTGCCTGCCTGCCTGCCAGGGAAGCGGAAACGCGGCGAGCGCGGGGTTGATGTAACGCGGGTTAGCGCAGGCGCGCTTCCCGGTTTAAGTTGGGAGAAGGGAATAGGGGGAGGAGGATTGGGCGAGGGGTGTTGGAGGGATGAGGGGATGTGTAAGGGGTGTGAGAAGCTCGAGGGATGCATGAGTGGGGGGTGAGAGGTCCGTGAGGGATGCGTGAGGTGGGGAGTGAGAGGTCCGTGAGGGATGCGTGAGGTGGGGAGTGAGAGGTCCGCGAGGGATGCGTGAGGTGAGGGGTGAGAGGTCCGTGAGGGATGCGTGAGGTGGGGAGTGAGAGGGCCGTGAGGGATGCGTGAGGTGGGGGGTGAGAGGTCCGCGAGGGATGCGTGAGGTGGG
>VWZO01007180.1:0-14117 GCA_013396975.1 Bucco capensis
AACAGCTCCAGGGCTGACACAAGCTGGTAACTAACAGCTCCAGGGCTCACCTTCTGCAGCAATGTCACTTTAAATCAATTTACTGCAGAAGAATGCCAACTGACACACTGGCACATCCCCTGGCAGAGTGAAGGAAGAGAACTGGCTCAACCCCACAGCTTACAGCAACTGCCAAACTGCAACAGATAATCAAGGGAAGAAAAGGCAAGGGAAAGCTTGCTGGAGCCAGGAATATCTGGCAGCACAACTAGAGATAAGCAAGATAGGCTAAGGTCTTGCTAATTTGTAGAAGGGAGTAGATTCTTGGCAGTTCAAAGCCAAATCCTCCCTTGACTGGAAATGAGTCCTTTTGGTCATCTGGAATGACACCAGCTAAAGCCATGAAACGCCAGTTCCCTTTGGAAGCAGCCAAAAGTTCATCTTTTCCCCCCAAAGCCTTACCTGCAAAGGCACCAGAGCACAAAGCCCAGCCCACAGTAAGGGTCCAGACAGATGGCAATCTGCCGAGAGGAGTAGAGCTCACACTGCAGCTTGATGGCTCTGCACAGGCCACTCACTGCTGCATGGGACATCTGGGGCACAAGAGAGGGACAAACTCTGCTCAGAAGCAGGGCCAGCACAAGAGCACTTGAGCAAGGCAAGGAGAAAGCTAGCTTTGCCTTGCTAACACTGCTCCAGAAGCAGACCACAGAGCCATGCTGGACCAGCTAGAGCTTGAGGCACCTCAGAGGCCACAGAACAGCTCAAAGCTTTCAGTTTGTAGTTTCTTATCCTCTGGCAACTGCAATCCTCTCCTGCTCTTGGTGGAGGAAAGCAGAGCTCACAGCTATGCTACTCACAGAGTGTCAGGGCTTGGAAGACATGAGGAACCCTCCCAGCTCTGGGAGTCAGGATAGGGAGGGGATGATGCTCCAGGCCCCAGAGCAGGGTGATTGTTGTTCACAAGGTGGTAAAAATCAAAGGAACAAATCCTTTGTTAGAGGCTGGAAGGGAGCTCTGGAGATGAGCTAGTGCAGCAGAAGCTAGGGCAGCTGGCACAGGATGGGCTCCAGGTGCCTTGGCAAGAGCTGCAGACATGGAGACTCCAGCAGCACCTCCCTGGGCAGCCTGGGCCACTGCTCCAGCACCCTGCAAGCACTCCAGTTCCTGCTGAGCTTCAGCTGCAACTTGCTGCCTGCTCCTTTGTGCCCATTGCCTCTAGTGCTGGCCCTGGGCAGCCCAGAACATCAGCCAAAAGATGAGATACCAAACCCCCAAGCTTTGATACCATTTTACTCTACCTTTACTCCTGTCAGCATGCCTGTTGTGGAAACACTGAAATCTAGATATGCCAACATCTCAGGGGTGGGAGGTTTATAGATCTGAGATAGTCTCTTCCTGGGCAAGTCATCTGGTGGGAGAAAAAAACAAAGAGAGTTAATGTTTGGGTAACTGCACTGGTGTGGGAAAGGAGAACACAACTTCCAAAGAGCCTGAGAGGAACAAAAAGCTTTCCAGGAGTTCTCATTCCAGAAAAGACAGAGTATGATGTGACAAAACTTTGGGCCAAGTTTCTCCTGTAGAAAATGATTTAGTCTCAGGAAAAGGGCAAAGAGAGCAACTCACTCCTGTCTTGAGGCAAAGTTACCTGCAATCTGGCTTCTCAGGACAATGATTTCCCCTGCATAGCTCAACAAGTGCAGAGATGTCACAGAATGACAGAGTGTGAGGGGTTGGAAAGGAGCTCTGGAGATGAGCTAGTGCAGCAGAAGCTAGAGCAGCTGGCACACGATGGGCTCCAGGTGCCTTGGCAAGAGCTGCAGACATGGAGACTCCAGCAGCACCTCCCTGGGCAGCCTGGGCCACTGCTCCAGCACCCTGCAAGCACTCCAGTTCCTGCTGAGCTTCAGCTGCAACTTGCTGCCTGCTCCTTTGTGCCCATTGCCTCTAGTGCTGGCCCTGGGCAGCCCAGAAGCAAGCGTGGCCCCAGCCTCCTGCCCCCAGCCTGCAAGGATTGCTAAGCATGGAGCACATCTGCCCTCAGGCTGCTCTGCTGCAGCCTAAGCAGCCCCAGCTCTCTCAGCCTCTCCCCAGCACACAGGTGTCCAAGTGCCCTCAGCATGGCAGTGTCCCTTCTCTGCAGCCTCTGCACAAGTTCCCTGTCCTTGTGGAGCAGGAGAGCCCAGAGCTGGCCCCAGTGCTGCAGCTGTGGCCTCCCCAGGGCAGAGCAGAGGGGCAGCAGAAGCTCCCTGGCCCTGCTGGCCACACTCTGCTTGCTGCACCCAGGATGCCATTAGCCTGCTTGGCCCCAAGGGCACATTGCTGCCTCCTGCTCATGCTGCTGGCCACCAGCACAGCCAGGCCTTGTTCCCCTCAGCTGCTTGCCAGCACATCAATCCTAACCTGGCCTGCTCCAGGAGCTTATTCCTCCCCAGGTGCATCACCCTACACTCCCTGGTTGAACTTCAAGAGGTGTTCCTCTGTTTCCTTTTCCAGTAACAAGGTCAGACCTAGCTCCTAGCTTGGATTGTTTTACTAAGCACTCCATCAGATCCTCTAGAGCTATCCAGTTAGCTTCTGAGCTGGGAGGAGAAGCCCTTGGCAGGTCCCTGGTGAGCCCTAGGCAGCCCTGCAGGAAGCCTTGGGGCCTGTGGCTGCTACCTGTGTCAATGATGGTTGGCCAGGTCTTCACATCCACAGCAGCAGCTGCCTCTCTGGACTTGAGGAGCCTCATCAGGGTTTGGGTTGTGAGGATACAGGCAGCTTTGCTGACCTAGAAAGAGAAAGACCAAAAAACCTCCTGTGCCAGTGGTAGTGGCACTGCAAGGTTTGATGTTCAGAGTGCATCTGAGCACCTGCAGCCAGCTTCCCCCAGCACAGCTCCACTGCTCTTTGGGTTTTAGCACAGGTTGCTCTCTACTCTTCCTTCACTAAAGCCCCAAGTGCAAACTACAGTGCAAGGAACTACCTCAGGACCTTCACAGCAGGTGAGAACATTCTCTCCCCATGGTCCTTTCTTGCTTGCTGGGCTTGGAAAGTAACTAAGAGTGCCAGAGAGGAGTGTTAAGAGGAGATGTAAGGTGGTAAGAGCTAACACCACACACTACAGACCCTCAGAAAGCACCTGTTTTATAGCCAGTTCCTTCTGCCACCCAAGGAGAAATGATTCTCTCCTGCATGGTGCTAACACCACACACCCCAGACACTCAGAAAGCACCTGTTTTATAGCCAGTTCCTTCTGCCACCCAAGGAGAAATGATTCTCTCCTGCATGGTGCTAACACCACACACCCCAGACACTCAGAAAGCACCTGTTTTATAGCCAGTTCCTTCTGCCACCCAAGGAGAAATGATTCTCTCCTGCATGGTGCTAACACCACACACCCCAGACACTCAGAAAGCACCTGTTTTATAGCCAGTTCCTTCTGCCACCCAAGGAGAAGTGGTTCCCTCTTGCAGGGAATCCTTTTTCCTTGATGAAGGAAGACCCTGACCTGCAGTGATGTATGTCACAGAATCATCAAGGTTGGAAGAGACCTCCAAGCTCCTCCAGCCCAACCATGCCTATCCCCACCAGGCCACTCAGCCATGGCCCTAAGGAGAGCAGCTAGATGTCTCTGCAACCCCTCCAGGGATGGGCACTCCAGCACCTCCCTGGGCAGCCTGGGACAACACTCAACAAGCCTTGCAGGGAAGAAATTCCTCCTGACAGCCAAGCTAAACCTCCCCTGGAGCAACTTGAGGCCATTGCCTCTTGGCCTCTCCCTGCTAACCCTGCACAAGAGACCTACCCCCAGCTCCCTGCAAGCTCCTGGCAGGGAGCTGCAGAGAGAGCTAAGCTCTGCCCTGAGCCTCCTCTTGTCCACACTAAGCAAGCCCATTCCCTCAGCTGCTCCTTAGCACACTTGTGCTCTGTTCTCCATCCCTGCTGCCAGGAGAGCAGCAGAGGAGTGTGCAGAGCTGGCTGGAAGGCCTGCAGGCCCAGGGCTGGCCAGGAGTGCTGTGGGCAGAGCTGTGGTACTCACTTCCACGATCATGCGCACGGTGGGCAGCGTGGCGCTCAGGCTCTGCGCGTGAGGAGGTCTCACGGTGACAGGGATGCAGCCAGCGTACAGACAGCCATAGAAGGCAGTGATCAGCTCAATGCCTGCAAGGACAGGACAGGCTCGAGTGGAGGACACTGCTGGGTGGCCATTCTAGTGCCATCAGCCTTGCCCTTGAGGAGTTTTAACTCCAGAGCATCAGTTATCGTTTCTGTTAGAAGGTGGGAGACACTTAGCTGCTTCCAGAGCACAGATGTGCAACATTAAGCAATTCAAACATCACAAGGAGGATGCTAAGGAAGCTTAGGAAAGGAGAGAAGCCCTTGAGGAGTTTTCCCTCCAGAGCATCAGTTATCATTTCCATTAGAAGGTGGGAGACACTTAGCTGCTTCCTAAGCGACATGAAGCGGTTCAAACATCACAAGGAGGATGCTAAGGAAGCTTAAGGAAAGGAGAGAAGATTGTACCAGACACAAAATCACACCCTATCAACCAGGAAAAAGAACATCCCAAGTGTCAACTGACTCACAAGTCAGTCAGGCTCAAAGGAATTGCCTGGCAGGACAAGCAGCACACACAGCAGAGCACTGCTCTCTCCCAAGTGAGCCCAAGCTGTGTGCCAGCAGCCCCAGCACTGCTCCCAGCTCCAAGACAAGGCTCCCAACAGCCTCAGGACAAGTGGCAATTCCCAGCAGAGCTCCCAGTCTCCAGCAGAAGCCACTCTGCCATTTCTGACAGCACAGGACACCTTTCCTTTCACTGGGTGAAAAGCTGGCAACAGAGCTTCAGACAAACAAGATGTCAGCAGAGCAAGGTTTGGAGTCTCTGGGAAGGTGCTCAGCACATGCAGGGTGCTCACACATCTCTAGGAGCCTTGTGGCCAGCATTATCCTACCAGAGGAGCTTTGATAACCACAGAAGGCTCTGATGACACAGCAAGATCTAGCCAGGAGGGAGAAGGTACAAACTGGCAGAAACAAAGTTTGAGTCTTGGTATTGCAGCTAGAAGAGATGAGGAGAGAGCTCTCTGGAGTCCAAACTAGATCAGTGAGTTATCAACCACAGAACCATTAAGGTTGGAAAAGACCTCTAAGATCATCAAGTCCAACCATAAATGCTCTCTTCCTCTACTTCCAGACAGGAAGCCCATGCTGCCTTTATTCCCACAGTGGGATGCAAGCATCCTCCTCAGCACTGACACTTGCTTACCAGGAGGATAAAGAAGCACCACGTTGTCTCCTGCATTGAGATGTCCTTTGTCACACAGAACTGATGCAATCCTCTCAGCCTTTTTGTGCAGCTGTAGGCAGGTGGCTGTGCACACAGTGGTTCCCTTGAAAGGAGACAACACAAATGCTCTAAAGAGGGACCTGGCACAACACATGGCTCAGGAAATGGCAAAGAAAACACCCAACTAACCAACAGCTTGCTTGCTACTGTCAGTCTAGAGCTGCTCATCAGCTATACCTAGAGGCTGCTGGCATTCCAGGAGCCATTGATCCACTACAGGATCCAAACAAGAGAGAAGGAGATGGAGTTAGAGCTCCTCTAGAAAATATTCTACCCTCCAGGTAGTCAAGCTCAGCTCTTCTTGCACCAGAACCTTGCCAGAATCTACTCAAGCATTAAATGATACAGGAACCAGTGGGATCTCTACACAGGCTCAGTTTTCAAAGGAAGCATGGAACCAGGACAGTCATGTAAATGAAGTGACCTAGAGGTGCAGATGTGCATTTAGATCAAGTGACCTAGAGATTCACATCTGCATTTAAATCAGGTGACCTAGAGGTTCACATCTGCATTCAGATCAAGTGACCTAGAGGTTCACATGTGGATTTGGAGCAAGTGACCTAGAGGTTTACATGTGGATTTGGATCAAGTGCCCTAGAGGTTCACATCTGGATTTGAGTCAAGTGACCTAGAGGTTTACATGTGGATTTGGATCAAGTGCCCTAGAGGTTCACATCTGCATTCAGATGAAATGACCTAGAGGTTCACATCTGCATGTAGATGAAGTGATCTAGTGGTTCACATGTGGATTCAGATCAAGTGCCCCAGAGGTTCCAAAGTGGATTGAGATGATGTGACCCAGAGGTTCACATCTGCATTTAGCTCAAGTGCCCCAGAGGTTCCAAAGTGGATTGAGATGAGGTAACCTAGAGCTTCACATCTGGAGTTACAAATGTCTGGGCTAAATGCAACAGAGAGAGAGTCAAAGGAGGACACTGGGAGGGGTGAAAGGACTTGAATCACTCTCAAACTGGTGCTGAATAACATGGTGAGGAGCTTCAAAGCCAACAACTGAGCTCTGGCTGTACCTTGGCATTTAAGAGAAGGAAGAGAGGGTGGTCAGGAGTTGCTTGAGCTCTCCACTGCAACACCTCTGTCAGGAACTGGTGCTGCAACAGAGAGGCAGGAATGAGATGCAGCACCTCAGTGCCACACATTGCTGCTTGGCATGCAGCAGCAGCAGAAATTCTTTCTCTGGCTCTAAAAGTCAATAACCCATTTACCTTTTTAACTAAATCATTGTCTTCTATTTGGCCAAGATCTCTTCCAGAGGCTTGAGCAATTCTCTTGCCAGCAACCAGGTTCCCCACCATCACAGAGGCAGGGCCAACACCTGGGGGGAAAGAGCACCCACAAGAGAGCTGAGCTTCTCATGCACTAAAAAGGGGAAGGAGCTGCTCTAGAAATGCAAGCTGCAGGACAGCAAGGATACAAATGTCCTAGTGGGAGCCCAAACAAGGTGTTCCAGGACATCTAGGTCATATTGAAGCTTTGACCCCAAGCTTGGCCCTTAGGGGCTCTTATAGAAAGCCTAAGACCCAAGCAAAGCAGCTGCATCATGAAGCTATTTAAGCAGGATAAATAAGGATAAATAAGGAGAAGTTGGGGTCTTCAATCTCCTTGAAGGTTGAGCCTGGTGAGGATCAGCAGCTCAGCTCTGTTCTGCCTTCAGTCCTGACCCAAGAGGATCTCTCCTGGGGAGGAGCAGCAGCTCAGCTCTGTTCTGCCTTCCATCCTGACCCAAGAGGATCTCTCCTGGGGAGGAGCAGCAGCTCAGCTCTGTTCTGCCTTCAGTCCTGACCCAGAGGATCTCTCCTGGGGAGGAGCAGCAGCTCAGCTCTGTTCTGCCTTCAGTCCTGACCCAAGAGGATCTCTCCTGGGAAGGAGCAGCAGCTCAGGACTCTCTCTCTTCTGCCTTCCATCCCAATCCAAGAGTTCCTGAGCTCCAGGATGCAGCCGCTGAGCCTGAGTCCTGTGTGCTGCTGAGTCCTCCTGCTACAGCATCAGTGGTGAGGGTGAGGGAGTTGCCATCAAGGGTGGGACTGGGTTTCTGTCTCTCTCTCTATATATATATATACTTTATTTTCTTATTATTTTCATCAGTTTAAGTTCCATTTCCAATCCCAAGTCTCTCTGTCTGTTAATTTCCCTTTCTTCCCCCTGGAGTGAGGGACAAGGAGGTAACAGAGAAGATCTATCCCTGGATTAGTGCTTGGCCCAGCACTAACCCTTAACAACAAAGACCTCTCTAGGATCTCAGTGCTCCTGGGCATGGACACAAGGAGAGAGGTCATGAAGGTTCAGAGATGAGCTCCTGCCTCTCCTGAAGAAATTCCAGACCACGAGGAATCCCTCAAGGAGTCTGAAGGCAAAATTCAGAGAGACTCCTCAAACACATCCCAGGCCCCAAGGCAATTTCTGCTCCCCACAAGCAGGAGACTCCCTGGCAGAGTCCAAACCAGCTCGTAGCTCTGAGGCAGTGAGCTTGCTTCTTCTCACCCCAAACACCCCAGGGGCTGTTACCTGGCTGTTTCTGCCTGGGCTTGGGCAGGTTGGTCACACAGGTGTGTGGGCACATGAGGATGTTGCAGGGGTGCAGAGAGCCCTCCAGAAAGTGCTGTTTGGTTTGGGAGATGTGGATCCCTCCCAGAGGAGTTTTAGGCAAGGTGTTGGCTGGCACAAGAGCAAGGCAATAGACACCCACTTGGTGAATGCTGTCAATGGCCTAGAGAGAGGAGAGATGGACACTTGAGTGCTTGCTGCTGCTGGGACACTTGGTGAGGGGCTGCAATGGCATATTCCAAGACAAATCCCAGCATTTAGAAGGTGCTGGAGGAGCAGGTCAGTCACTTGCACTCCATGGCACCTCTGAGAGAGTTCAGTGCTTGTCAGCATCCACCAGAAAGCTCTTTTGACATCTTTTTATGCCCCAAACCCACACAGCCACTTGCTGAATCCTATGCTTTGGATCTCAGCATGTTCCCCACCTGCCTCCTCTGAGCCATCACCCTCTCTGCCTTTCTGTCTGCCTCAGCATTCACAGCACCAGCAATTCCCTGAGTTCACATTCTCCCCAAGAACAACACCCATGCCATGCAGCCAGCTCTCCAAGTAGGGATTTACTACTCATTCCTCCTCAGACCACACTCATTTAGCTGTTTAACCTTCCTCCTGCTGCAGGTGCACTTCCAAAGACAAGGGAAGCATTCAGGCATCACTTGGAGCACTAAGACTCAAAGCAGAACTCCTAAGCATCATCAGCATGATGCTGACCACTCTGCCAGAGCCTAAGCTATTCTGAGCTGGAGCCACTCTCCCAGGCAGGACCTTCAGGACATGGCAGGACAGTTTGGACACTGCAGGTATCACAGAATCCTAGACCTGTCAGGGCTGACAGGGACCTTCCAGCTCCTCTAGTGCCATGGGCAAGGACACCTGGCACTAGAGCAGCTTGCTCCCAGCCCCAGCCAGCCTGGCCTGCAATGCTTCCAGGGATGGATGGGGCTGCCACCACCTCTCTGGCCAACCTGGGCCACTGGCTCAGCACCCTCCTGCCAACAACTGCTGCCTAACAGCCAACCTCAAGCTGCCCTCCTCAAGCCTAAAGCCATTCCCCTAGTCCTAGCACTGCCTCACAGCCTCACAAGTCCTTCCCCAGCCCTCTTGGAGCTTCCCTGCACATCCTGCAAGGCCACCAGAAGCTCTCCTGGGAGCCTTCTCTGCTCCAGACTCAACAATCCCAACTCTGTCAGCCTGGCCTCACAGGAGAGCTGCTCCAGCCTCTGCTCATCCTCATGGCCCTGCTCTGGACACCTTGCAGCCCCTCCAGCTCTTGCTTGTGCTGGGGGCTCCAGAGCTGGCCCCAGCACTCCAGCTGAGGTGTCCCCAGAGTGGAGCAGAGGGGACAATCACCTCCCTGCCCCTGCTGGCCACGCTGCTCTGGCTGCAGCCCAGCACAGGCTTGGCTTGCTGGGCTGCAAGTGCACACTGAGGGCTCATGGGGAGCTTCTCCTCCCCCAGCACCCCAACTCCTTCTCCTCAGGGCTGCTCCCAAGCAAGCTTGTGAGCCTGTAAGGACACTGTTCCTTCCAGCAGGGCCATGCTGATGGCCTCTGCTCTTCCCCTCTGGCAGTGCCTTACCTGCAGCACTCGGCTCATCCACTGGAAGCTGTCCTCTTCAGAAGCATCTGGCCTCTGCTCTGCCACCACCACGATCCTCTCGTCGTAGAAGACAGACACGGAGAAGACAGCAATCCTGAGGGAAAGGGGAGAGCCACCCTGGCACCAAGGCCTTGGCTGGGGCAAGCCAGGGAAGGAGGCTACAGGCAGAGCTCATAGAAACCCCCATGGGAAAACACAGGAGAGAGATTTGTGTCTAAAAAGAAAGGTTCTGTGAAGCATGGAAGGAATTCATTCCTCCTTCTGATGGAATTTCTCCTCCTCCCAATCTGCTGTCACATTGCTGCTGCAACCTGTGGCAAATCACCAATGCACTAAAAGCTTTTAAAGCATCTCCATGATGTAGAAGAATGAAAAGCTCTTCTTCAGAGAGCTGAGCTCCAAGCCCTGCCTGAGCATCTAGAAAGTTCTATCCACTAGGGCTGAATAAAACTCTCTCTGGGCATGAATGGAACTCTTCCTTGCTGCAGTGCTTCTGCCACAGGCTTAAAAGTAAACTCTAGAGACAAGAGAGTTCAATTCTCCATGTGCCTTGATTCCTTCCCCTAATGTACCCAGTCTTGATGAGAAATCCAACAGGACACTGGAGAAACCAGAGCTGTGCTGGGCAAGATGAGGACAATCACTAAGCCTCCAGTGTGGCCAGAGAAGGGCAAGGAGGCTGGGGAGGCTCTGCAGAACAAGTGTGGGCAGGAGCAGCTGAGGGCACTGGGCTTGCTTAGTGTGGACAAGAGGAGGCTCAGGGCAGACCTGAGCTCTCTCTGCAGCTCCCTGCCAGGAGCTTGCAGGGAGCTGGGGGTAGGTCTCTTGTGCAGGGTTAGCAGGGAGAGGACAAGAGGAAATGGCCTCAACTTGCTCCAGGGGAGGTTTAGCTTGGCTGTCAGGAGGAATTTCTTCCCTGTGAGGCTTGTTGAGTCTTGTCCCAGGCTGCCCAGGGAGGTGCTGGAGTGCCCATCCCTGGAGGGGTTGCAGAGACATCTAGCTGCTCTCCTTAGGGCCATGGCTGAGTGGCCTGGGGGGGACAGGCATGGTTGGGCTGGAGCAGCTTAGAGGTCTCTGCTAACCTGAATGTTTCTGTGATTCTTGTCTTTGTCTAAGTACCAGAGAGGATTTTTGGTGTGATTTATTGTTTTGGAAGTAGTGATCACCATTGAAGCTGAGCCCAGCACTCTCGGGGTGGCCTCCCCAGGGCTGAGGGCAGGAGGATGAGCACTGCTCTGCTGCTGCTGCTCACACTAGTGCTGAGCCAGGCCACGATGCTCTTAGCTTGCTTGGCCACCTGGGCACTCTGCTGCCTCCTGCTCAGGCAACTCTCAAGCAGCATGCCCAGCTCCTTGTGTGCCAGGCACCAAGCCAAGCACTGTGCCCCAAGCCTAGAGCCTTCCTGGGCTTCTTGTGCCCCAAGTGCAGCACCTGCCATTGGCCTGGGGGAAGCTCAGCCCCTTGGCCTCAGCCCATGGCTCCAGCCTGGCCAGCTCCCTCTGCACAGCTCCCTCCCCTCCAGCAGCTCAACTCTCTCCTAGCTTGCTGGCATCTGCAAAGTGCCTGAGGGTGCACTGCATCTCCTCAGCCACATCACTGCTAAAGACACTGAGCAGAGCTGAGCCCTGGGGGACAGCACTGGTGACCAACCCCAACTAGATGCTGACTCTGTGCAATGTCTTTACTTCAGCTGAGCTCCCCAAAGCAAGCAGTTATTGAGGAGAACTCCAAGCTGACACCAGAGATCTTGTTCCACTCTGGTTGATGCAGAAGCTTAGGAGACAGGAGGTTTCTTTTGCTGACCTTCCTCTGTACACTGTCTTGATTGACTCCACTGCCAGGCCAGTAGCCACGATGTCGTCAGCGTTGTGCCTGCGGCCGCTGACACTCAGCAGCCCATCCATCTTCCCCACCACGAACACCAGGCTGCCCTGCAACACACCAAGGGAGCCACTCACCTCACAGGCCTCTCAACCTGCCTGTAAGCAACTCAAGGGACAGCAAAAGAGGCTTGCTTTCTCTCTGCCTAAGCCAGAAGCATCCTCGCCCCTCAGGGAGCCAAGGCAGAGCAGCACACAGCACAGCTGCCACCCTGAAAGAAGGAGCAGGCTCAAAGGGTTAACAAGGAACAGGGACAGCATGCTGGCAAAGGAAGGGTTCCTGCTGGAAAAGGAAGGGTTCCTGCAGGAAAAACTAAGGGTTCTTGCAGGAAAAACTAAGGGTTCCTGCTGGAAAACTATGGGTTCAGGTTGGAGAACTAAGGGTTCAGTTTGGAGAAGGAAGGGTTCCTGATGGAAAACTAAAGGTTCAGGTTGGAGAACTAAGGGTTCCTGCTGAAAACTAAGGGTTCTTGCAGGAAAAACTAAGGGTTCCTGCTGGAAAACTAAGGGTTCAGGTTGGAGAACTAAGGGTTCCTGCTGGAAAACTATGGGTTCAGGTTGGAGAACTAAGGGTTCCTGCTGAAAACTGAAGGGTTTAGGCTGGAAAAATAAAGTAAGGGTTCCTGCTAGTAAAACTAAAGGGTTCAGGCTAGAAAACTAAAGGTTCCTGCTAGGAAAAGTAAGAGCTCCTGCTGGAAACTAAGGGTTCCTGCTGAAAACCTAAGTGTTCCTGCTGGAAAAGTAAGGGTTCAAGCTGGAAAACTAAGAGTTTCTACTAGAAAACTAGGGGTTCCTGCTGGAAAAGTAAAGTTAAGGTTTCAGGCTGGAAAAGTCAGGGTTCCTGCAGAAAAACTAAGGGCTCCTGCTGGAAAAGTATGGTAAGGGTTCCTGCAGGAAAACTAAAGGGTTCCTGCAGGAAAGCTAAAGGGTTTCTGCTGGAAAGCTAAAGGGTTTCTGCTGGAAAGCTAAAGGGTTCCTGCAGGAAAGCTAAAGGGTTTCTGCTGGAAAGCTAAAGGGTTCCTGCAGGAAAGCTAAAGGGTTTCTGCTGGAGAAGTACAGGAAGGCTTCCTGCAGGAAGCTGGCTCAGGCAAAGCCACTGACCCTGCACTGTCTCACCACTGCAAGCTTCCCTTCCCCACACTTCTCTCCCCAAATCCTTTTCTTTCCCAGCCAGGAGGCTGCCAGCATAAGCCAAAGGAAAAGCAAGGCAAGCTCCACAAGTGTGGTACCTACAGGTCCAACAAATCCCAGCAAGCCGGAGCGGACGAAGGGAACCTCAGCCACTGGAGAGCCAGAGGAGCTCACAGGCATCACCTGCAACACAGAGGAGACACAGGGAGCTGCCTGGGGACACAAAACCATTCCCCACACCAAGGATGCCAGGGACGAGGAGGAGAGGGAATTCTTGCTACAGTCAATGTTACCATTCCTTACACCAAGGATGGCAGGATATGGGAGTGAGGAAGAGGAGGAGAGGGAATTCTTGCTACAGTCAATGTTACCATTCCTTACACCAAGGATGGCAGGATATGGGAGTGAGGAAGAGGAGAGGGAATTCTTGCTACAGTCAGTGTTACCATTCCTCACATCAAGGACTGCAGGATATGGGAGTGAAGAGGAGGAGGAGAAAAGGGAATTCTTGGTACAATCAATGCTACCATTCCCCACATCAAGTATTGCAGGATATGGGAGTGAGGAGGAGAGGGAATTCTTCATACAGCCAACGCTACCATTCCTCACACTAAGGATTGCAGGATATGGGAGTTAAGAGGAGGAGGAGAGGGAATTCTTGCTACAGTCAATGTTACCATTCCTCACATCAAGGACTGCAGGATATGGGAGTGAGGAGGAGAGGGAATTCTTCATACAGCCAACGCTACCATTCCTCACACTAAGGATTGCAGGATATGGGAGTTAAGAGGAGGAGGAGAGGGAATTCTTGGTACAGTCAGTGTTTTATCACTTTCTGACAGGAGAACCCTCCACATGTCTAACTCTGAGGAGGTTTTCAAAGCCAACATGAACACCCAAGAGCTCAGACAACACCACACAGCAGGAAAAGGGAAAGAGCAGATACCTACCTCAAATGTGTTCTTTGTCACCCCTGCCAGCCCATAATACATCATCCCTCCTGCTCTGGAGCTAACACAGATCTCACCAATCTCATCTGTTTTACAGAGCTGAGGTGCTCCATCAGGCTTCACTATGCACATCATGCCTAGGACACAGCAGCCATGGTTAAAAGCTGAACACACTCAACCACTGCCCAAGCTCCCCACTCAAGTTCAACAAGATATTCCAGCCAAAAAAAGGAGATTCTTGCCCCATTTTTACCTCCTGGCATCACGTGGCCAACATCCTGGACAGTGAGAGCAGAGTTTTTATCTTCAGTGTTGACTCGAATGACCCCAAAGCTCAGGCCATGCATGGACAGGATGGCTCTGCCAGGCAGAGGAGCTCCAGGCACCCCAGGCCTGCCAAGGACACAACATCAATAGACTCAATCAGCCACTGAAGCTATAATTAGGCTCAGAGGAAGATAGCACAGCAACAGAAATGTGGTTCAGTGGCTCTTTGCCTAACTCATTTAAAACTGGGACATGGCTGCAGTTTATCTCCTAGGAGAGCAACACTGATCCCAGAGTCATGCTCGTGGCTAGGCTTGGTGAATGAAGCTCCAGGGAGGGCTCCATCCATGCTCCTCCTCAGTGCCTTTTCCAAGCACATTGATAAAAAGAGGATAGCAGATAGCACCCTCGAGCCTG
>VWZO01007180.1:18390-49914 GCA_013396975.1 Bucco capensis
CAACTCCAACCCCAAGATCACCAACTCCAAGCACAAGATCACCAACTCCAAGCGCAAGATCACCAAGTCCAACCACAACATCACCAAGTCCAACCACAACATCACCAACTCAACCACAAGATCACCAAGTCCAACCACAAGATCACCAAGTCCAACCACAAGATCACCAACTCAACCACAAGATCACCAACTCAACCACAAGATCATCAACTGCAACCACAAGATCACCAAGTCCAACCACAAGATCATCAACTCCATACCGAAGATCACTCCAAACACAAGATCACCAAGTCCAACCACGAGAACAAGCTTCCCAAGCACAAGCTTCCCAAGCCCAAGCCCAAGCTCCCCAAGCCCAAGGCCAAGCTGCTGTCTGAGGTCTCCTTGCCCCCTGCCCATGAGCTGCCAGGGGCAGCACTCACCCTCAGAGTAGTTGCAGGCCTGGGCCAGGGCCTGGCAGTGAGCGAGCATGGCGAGCCGCGACACGGTGACGCCCATCACACTGCCCTCTTTGCTGGTCTTGTACTGCACAGGAGGGAAACAAAAGGTCAGAGGGGACTCTGGATCCTGCAGAGGAAGGAACTGAAAGCACAGAATCCATGCTTGGTGTTCCTCTGAAGCTGCTGAGATAGACTAGAGAGAAGGAGCTGCTTGCAGGAAGGCTGACTGCTGAGAAGAGTTCTTCAGGCAGGAGACATGCTGAGGTCACTCCAGAGGGGCAAGAGGTGAAGATTGCAACTCTCTTCCTGCTTATTCCACTTACAACATCTTTTCCTCTTCCCATCATTAACCTGAAGAGCTAATTGGTGATTTCTGAACTGCTTCAAGCACTCCTAGAGGTTACTTCGCTGAGGTGAACAAAGACAACTCAGCTCTGCTAGAGGAAGAGTTCTGGTGCTGTTGGCTGAAGCAGTGTCAGGAAGCTCTGCTCTCAGAGAGCTCAGTGTCTCAGCTTTCTGCACCAAGAGCAGTGTTCTCTGATCCACTGCAAGCAGGACTCAAGGCCACAAAGGTCTTCAAAACCAAACCCCAAAGCTTCAGAGCAGCTTGTGTCCAGTGAGAGATGTGTGGCAGTGGCTAGGAAGTGGGAAGTTGAAGGTAGGGAGGTGCAAGGATCTCCCTCTGGTGATGAGAACATTCAGTTTAGCTCCCAGAAAGCTCTTTTTCTTACTCCCTCAGTGCTTACCTCAATGTATGCTGGCTCAGTTCCTGCAGCTGAGATGTTGGGCTGCCAGTCCTTGGGAGATTTGGAGAGGTATTTGGAATCTGTCACAACCCATTTGAGCCTAGGCCAGCCTGGAGCCAAAGGGAAGTGCTACATTAATATCAGTTTGTTTACTCTGCAACAAGACACCAAACTCTCACCATTTGTCCCAGTCCAGTTACACGAGCAAAAGCCCAAGCCAAGCTCCTAGCCAGAAGGTTCATCTTGTCTCTCCTCAGGGAGTGGAGTGGGCAAGAAGGTCCTTCCTCTGGGCAGGAAAGCTCCCTGCAGCACTTCTAAAGATAGCTTGCTTGGATAATGAATGAAACTGCTTCTGAAGCTGCCAAATGCCACAGAAGGGAGCTGAGGACAAGCCTGCCTTGTGGAGTGGATTCCATCCTGGCAGACACTTGGCTCAATCTACACCACAAGCACAGGACCTAGAGCAGCTAGAGTGATGCTCCCAGAGAAGCTGAACCCTTTGCCACCCCAAAATGCACTCAGGCTTCTTACAAGCACTTTCAGTTCAGCTGCAGAGATCAGGGAATCATAGGTGAGACTTAGAAGAGATCTTTAGAGGTCACCTGCTGTAAGCAGGGACATCTACCACTAGATCACAGTCTGACCTAGGATGCTTCTAGGTTGCTCAGAGCTCCCACAGCCTGGCCTAGGATGCTTCTAGGTTCCTCAGAGCTCACAGAACCTGACCTAGGATGGTTCTAGGTTGCTCAGAGCTCCCACAGCCTGGCCTAGGATGCTTCTAGGTTCCTCAGAGCTCACAGAACCTGACCTAGGATGGTTCTAGGTTGCTCAGAGCTCCCACAGCCTGGCCTAGGATGCTTCTAGGTTCCTCAGAGCTCACAGAACCTGACCTAGGATGGTTCTAGGTTGCTCAGAGCTCCCACAGCCTGGCCTAGGATGCTTCTAGGTTCCTCAGAGCTCACAGAACCTGACCTAGGATGGTTCTAGGTTGCTCAGAGCTCCCACAGCCTGGCCTAGGATGCTTCTAGGTTCCTCAGAGCTCACAGAACCTGACCTAGGATGGTTCTAGGTTGCTCAGAGCTCCCACAGCCTGGCCTAGGATGCTTCTAGGTTCCTCAGAGCTCACAGAACCTGACCTAGGATGGTTCTAGGTTGCTCAGAGCTCCCACAGCCTGGCCTAGGATGCTTCTAGGTTCCTCAGAGCTCACAGAACCTGACCTAGGATGGTTCTAGGTTGCTCAGAGCTCCCACAGCCTGGCCTAGGATGCTTCTAGGTTCCTCAGAGCTCACAGAACCTGACCTAGGATGGTTCTAGGTTGCTCAGAGCTCCCACAGCCTGGCCTAGGATGCTTCTAGGTTGCTCAGAGCTCACACAGCCTGACCTAGGATGGTTCCAGAGATGAAGCATCCACCACTTCTCTGGGAATCTGTTCCTGAGCTTCCCCACCCTCATGGTGAAAAGTTCCCTCCTTCTATCCAGTCTAAATCTCCCCTCCTTTATTTTTAAAGCCATTACCCAAAGTAAAAGCATCAAAAGCAAGTCTCTAACCAATCTAACCTTTAAACTGCACAATTTCTCCATTCTGGGTTTTTGGAAGCCCTTTGAGGCAAACTTCAGTGGTGAGAGCCAAAGCAATCCCACAGCTTCCCAGCAGGAAACCAATCTGCTGCCCACCAGCATCCTGAGGGAAGAGGGAGGAGAGAAAAAGTCATTCCTGTTGGAAGAGAAGAAGTTACCTTGCCCCTTACCAAAAGCCAAGGGCTGGTAATGCTCTGGGAACTGGAGTGGTAACATTCAGGATCACATGAGGAGGAAAAAGGAGTCCACAAACAGCTTTTCCCTTGGTTTGTCCTTCTCCTCCCACATTGGATCACAGAATCAGAGCCTGGCAGGGCTGCAAGTGATGTCTGGCAGGGGTTTGAAACTCCAATGAGTGTCTGGGGCAGGGATGGGTTCAGCTGCCTCTGAGCCTCCCCAGAGTTTGGAATGGGATCTCTCTCCTTTTCCTTTGGTGTCAAAATGCAGTGATTCTGTTAACTGGAGACAGACTGCAGAGAAAAACTTGCTGATTCTCCCAGGGATCTCTTTCTCCCTCAAAGAAACATTTCCTTGGCAAGGCTGAGAGGTGAAATCCATGGGGCTCACACCCCATTTCTTGTCATTAATGGCAGCCCAGATGCTTCAAAGAGGCCAAAGCTCTCATTACACTGAAATAACAAGGCCTCTCTTCCCCAAGGAACTCATTTCTATTGCACAAGGAGAGAAACACTGAAATTAGGGAGCTCCCTGAGACCTCTGATTGGGCAAAGAGCTGACAGCAGCTTGACTTTTGTACCTGTGCAAAGCTCTGGGATTCCCCTAGCATGAGCAGACCAGCTCCCCAGTTCATTACCACCTTTCTCTTGCTATAGATTTGCCATTATCCTGGTTCCTTTTGCTTCCTCTTAGCAAATTCCCTAGCTACAGACACTTGTGGACATGGCAACAACATGGCAATGTTGCAAACCATTTTGGGAAGGGTAAAGAAAACACTTGGGTGAGCAAAGAGTTAGCCAAAGTGCCTCCAAAACTCAGCAGCTTCAGGCTCCAGCCAAGCCTTAGTGCTAAGGATGGTTGGAAATGAGATCCCTCTCACATCCCCAGGGTTAGGGATTTGCCCTAACTGAATGCAAACTACAGAACTGAGGTGAATCAACCACTTGCAGCTCCTCTGCTCAACAGCATGTCCCAGCTGTCAACAGCTCTTGCAGCTCCACCAAGGTCTTGCACATTGTGCTGCTCGAGAGCTGCCAAGGCAGCAGCAGGATGCTGTCAAACACTTGCAGAGCTTGCTGCTTTGCCTTGCTTCTCAGCCCACCTCAGCCTAGCAGCCCTCTCAGCTCCAGCAACGTTACCTTTCTGGTAAGAGGTACCTCTATAGGCACTGGGATGACTTCTGCCAGGAGACAGCCATAGAATGCCACCATGAACATGACTGGGTCATTGTTGGGATAAACCAGGGCCACCTGCAAGTCACAAACACATGCTCTTAGCTGCAAGCTGAGGGGCAAACTGCAAAGCTCAGCTCTACAGGGACTAGAAGTAAGAAAACTCTGGGTTATTTCACATTCTAGCACAGACAGCTGTTGCAGAGGGGATCTTCAAGCACTCTGAGCAACTCAGGGAGGAACATCTCCAGACACAGGGAGATATCTGCACACACAGCCAAAGCACACACCTATAATTCCAAGCTTCTCCTCCAAGTTTCCCCTTAAGTTTCCCCTTAACTTTCTTCTCCAAGTAATTTCTCCTCCAAGTAAGTTTCTCCTCTAAAAGCTTCTCCAGAAAAGTTTCTCCTCTAAGTTTCTCCTCTAAAAGTTCCTCCTCTAAGTAAGTTTCTCCTCCAAGTTTCTCCTCCAAGTTTCTCCTCTAAGTTAGTTTCTCCTCTAAGTTAGTTTCTCCTCTAGAAGTTAAGCATCTCTTCTAACAGTTAAGTTTCTCTCTCTCTTCTAAGTTTCCCTCTCTCCTCTAAGTTTCCCTCTCTCCTCTAGAAGTTAAGTTTCTCCTCTAGAAGTTAAGTTTCTCCTCTAGAAGTTAAGTTTCTCCTCTAGAAGTTAAGTTTCTCTTCTAACAGTTAAGTTTCTCTCTCCTCTACAAGTTAAGTTCCTCCTCTAATAGTTAAGTTTCTCTCTCTCCTCTAAGTTAGTTTCTCCTCTAGAAGTTAAGTTTCTCTTCTAACAGTTAAGTTTTTCTTCTAACAGTTAAGTTTCTCTCTCTCCTCTAAGTTTCTCTCTCTCCTCTAAGTTTCTCTCTCTCCTCTAAGTTTCTCTCTCTCCTCTACAAGTTAAGTTTCTCCTCTAAGTCCTCTATTTCTCTCAGAGGTGCCAAGCTCTTCCTCAGGTGTATTCAAAGCCCAGAGCCAAGCAGTTGCTCCAGAGGAAGCAGCAGGTCTAGAACAGCACACAAGTTCCTTTCCCAAACAGCCTGTCCCTGGGATAAAAGTCTTTCCATTACAAGAACATGCTGTTAGCATCTCTGGGAAGTCAGAGCCCCCCACATCCTCTCTTTTCACTCCAGAGGGAGAAGCAGACAGTGCCAAGCTCATTACCCTATCTCCAGGTTTTAAGACAGGTTCATTCTTGGTCCCCAGTTTATTAAGCAGTGTGTAGGCCAGCTTGAGGCTTCTGCTCCACAGTTTGCCTAGAACACAGAGAAAAGAGACTTGCACCAACCTAACTCCATTGCAGTTCCTGACTGCTTTTCCCACCTGTTCCAGTTACCCTGCTATCCCTCCAAAGCCAGGAAGGTCTTTGCCACCATGCTCAGACACTGAATGCTTAAGGAACCACCAGAGCACTCAGGGTTGAGTCCAAGTGGGACTGGAATCTCTCCAGAGAAGGAGACTCCACAAGCTCTCTGGGCAGCCTGGGCCAGGGCTCTGCATCCTCACAGCAGAGAACTTCTTCCTCCTGGGTTCTGCTTTGTGCCCACTGCCTCACACACACTGCTTGGCAGCACCAGGAGCCTGCTCCTCGTGCTCTTGCAGGGGGATTGCACTAGCTGATCTCCAGGGATCCCTTCCAACCCCTAACTCACACTCTGGGATGCTGTGACCCTCTTGCCACCTTCCCTTCAGACACCTCTCTCCACTGACAAGGTTCCCTCTCTGCCTCCTCTTCTCCAGGCTAACCAAGCTCAGCTTTTCCTCCTCAGGGAGATGTTCCTGCTTCCTCAGCATCTCTGTTGGACTCCCTCCAGGAGCTCCATGGCTCTCTCTTGTCCTGAGAAGCCCAGACCTGAACCCAGTACTCCAGGAGAGGCCTGCCCAGGGCTGAGGAGAGCACAGAATATAACCCAACAGCATCTTTCCAAGCTGCTCTTTTCCTTCCTCCTGGCTACAATACCTCCATGGCACTGCTTGCAGTGGGGAATGGAATCCAGGTGGTGAGTACAAAATTAACCACTCTACCCAGGCTCAGAGGTGTTCTTGATCACTCCCCTTCTCCCAGATATTCTGCAGTGCTCCTGGGTTCTACTTTGTGCCCATTGCCTCACATCCTATTCATCCAGCATCACACAGAGCTTGTGCTCTTACCCTCTGCTGCTCTTCTGGAGCAGCTCAGCACTGGAAAGCAGAGCTCAACTCACCATAAGTGAGGGTATAAACTGGTTTTCCTGTCACATCCAGTGCTGTCAGACAGGGACACTTGGCTTGGGTGGTTCCCCAGCGCTGCAGTGCTGCTTCCAGGGCAGGAGGCCAGTTACACACCACCCCCAGGGGCTCTCCCTTCACTGGAGTCATCTGCCGTCCCTCTGGCTTGGGCTGGTTGGGATCAGGCTGGGGAACTGAAGGACATTTCAGCATGTTAACACAGCAGCTCTGGCTATTTGTGACAGTTCAAGTGAAAACAAATCCTCTTCCTCAGCACCACGAGGTTTAACAACCTCGCTCATGCACCATTCCCTGCACAAAACATCATGCTGAACAAAGTTGTCCCCTCAGGTTGCTCTTAGAAGGTTTTCAGCACAACAGGGAGGAAGGTACGACAAGTGGAGAGAATCCTAAAATCCTAGAGCTGTCAGGGTGGTAGGGACCTTCCAGCTCCTTGGGGCAGAGGATTTGCAGCAGCCTCCTGATGGCTCTCCAGATACAGGTCTGGGATGTTCTCCACCTTCAGGAGGGGCCAAAGCTCTTACACTCTTGGAACATAGCAGTTGCTCTTTTCTCTCCCTGTGGAGGAGGTATCCTAGTGAATTGTCTCTCAGCAAGCAGTGACAATTAAACTAGAATATTATCATATGGGATCCTACAAGTTGATAGTAAACTTATTCACCTGATTTCTCCCTTCAGTCACTTAAGGGTCTAAACCCTGAAATAACAGACAAAGGAAACCAAGTTGATCTTATGAGGTTCAGGAGTATCAAAATTCCTCAACTGAAGACTTATTATTTCCAGCAATACAAATGCCAACTTGAGCACTGGGAACTAAAGACACTTCCCTCTCCTCCTGCAAGGTGTTTGTCAGAGTCACTAAGAGCTGTGCTCAAGCAGGAAGCATCCATGCTCCCAGTTCAGTATTTATCACCCCTGGTTCATTTAAACCATAGAATCAGAGACTTGTCAGGGCTGGAAGAGACCTTGCAGCTCCTCTAGTGCCATGGGCAGGGACACCTGGCACTAGAGCAGCTTGCTCCCAGCCCCAGCCAGCCTGGCCTGCAATGCTTCCAGGGATGGATGGGGCTGCCACCACCTCTCTGGCCAACCTGGGCCACTGGCTCAGCACCCTCCTGCCAACAACTGCTGCCTAACAGCCAACCTCAAGCTCCCCTCCTCAAGCCTAAAGCCATTCCCCTAGTCCTAGCACTGCCTCACAGCCTCACAAGTCCTTCCCCAGCCCTCTTGGAGCTTCCCTGCACATCCTGCAAGGCCACCAGAAGCTCTCCTGGGAGCCTTCTCTGCTCCAGACTCAACAAGGCCAACTCTCTCAGCCTGGCCTCACAGGAGAGCTGCTCCAGCCTCTGCTCATCCTCATGGCCCTGCTCTGGACACCTTGCAGCCCCTCCAGCTCTTGCTTGTGCTGGGGGCTCCAGAGCTGGCCCCAGCACTCCAGCTGAGGTGTCCCCAGAGTGGAGCAGAGGGGACAATCACCTCCCTGCCCCTGCTGGCCACGCTGCTCTGGCTGCAGCCCAGCACAGGCTTGGCTTGCTGGGCTGCAAGTGCACACTGATGCCTCATGGGGAGCTTCTCCTCCCCCAGCACCCCAACTCCTTCTCCTCAGAAAACAATCTTACAAAACAAGGCTGTAATGAAAGACAATCCCTTTGGGGCAATTAATTAACCTAAGCAAATGAAGGGCTTTTCAACATGTTAATAAGTTGGGAGTTCTTGCAAGAGTCTTAGTGTTGAGGAGGTCACTCCAAGGTTGGCAGCAGCATGAGTTACTTCAGCCACTGGTTTTGTTCCAGACTATTCCTGGAGGCTACTGGCAGAGTCAGCTTCAAGAACTTTGGGTAATTCTAAATACTGATTACTAAAACCCCATTATTTGGTGCTCTTACCTTCCACAATCTCTTCAAAGTCATCCACAAAGAACTCTTTCAGGGGTGGCCTTTTAGGTCTTTTCAAGGTGTTCAGCAGCTGCTGGATTTTTGTGGAAACTCTGCTGCTCACAGGAACACCTACAGGGAGAAAGATGTTGTCCAAGAGAAGTGTTCACCATGGCTATTAACCTTCAGATCTTACCTCCTGGCCCTGGAGGACACTGCTCTGGGTGCACTCAGCTACTGCTTTCCCTCATTAAAGGGCAGGAGGACACTAGAAGAGCTCTAGAACTTCTCTAGTGCAGGAGAAATTCATTTCTGAAGCACTTCCTCCCTGATTTCCAGCTGTCTGCTATGCTGCCCTTGCTGTAAGAGCCACCCCCAGCTTCCTGGCAGCTTCCTTATTTCATTCATCTTACCTCTCCTTTGTGGAAATCTAGGAAAAAAGCTTTGAAAAACAATTAGCCTAGCTAGGCATTTGTCATTTTTTTCCTCTTCAAAAGCAGCAAAGTCTATTATCTCTGCCATATCCTCAGACACCAGCATGCTGGGGGTTGGAAGAGACCTGTGGGGATCAATCATCCAGTCCAGCAGGAGCACCCCCAGCAGCTTGCCCAGCATCACCTCCAGGTGCCTTTGGAATCTCTCCAGAGAAGGAGATTCCACGAGCTCTCTGGGCAGCCTGGGCCAGGGCTCTGCATCCTCACACCAAACAACCTTCTCCTCCTGCTCAGGTGGAACCTCCTGGCTTCCAGTGTATGCCTATTGCCCCATGATTTACTCCAGTTCAGTACACACAGCATGGGAATGTGCTAGTGCCAATGTCACACCTGTGACACAGGAATGTGTTGATCTGAGAATGTTAGGGCTTAGCAGGGAGCTCTGGAGATGAGCTAGTGCAGCAGAAGCTAGAGCAGCTGGCACAGGATGGGCTCCAGGTGCCTTGGCAAGAGCTCCAGACATGGAGACTCCAGCAGCACCTCCCTGGGCAGCCTGGGCCACTGCTCCAGCACCCTGCAAGCACTCCAGTTCCTGCTGAGCTTCAGCTGCAACTTGCTGCCTGCTCCTTTGTGCCCATTGCCTCTAGTGCTGGCCCTGGGCAGCCCAGAAGCAAGCGTGGCCCCAGCCTCCTGCCCCCAGCCTGCAAGGATTGCTAAGCATGGAGCACATCTGCCCTCAGGCTGCTCTGCTGCAGCCTAAGCAGCCCCAGCTCTCTCAGCCTCTCCCCAGCACACAGGTGTCCAAGTGCCCTCAGCATGGCAGTGTCCCTTCTCTGCAGCCTCTGCACAAGTTCCCTGTCCTTGTGGAGCAGGAGAGCCCAGAGCTGGCCCCAATGCTGCAGCTGTGGCCTCCCCAGGGCAGAGCAGAGGGGCAGCAGAAGCTCCCTGGCCCTGCTGGTCACACTCCTAAGCATTTCAGTGTCCCTTCCCTAGATCTCCTCATGGCTCAGGTAGAACTCCCTGGCCGCTACTTTGTGCCCTAACCCTGCGCACCAAACACCACAACCAACTCCAACTTGTCCAGTGCTTCCATGGGCCACACTTCAAGGCCAGGCTTTGTTCTCCCAGCTGGAGTGCTTCCAAGCTGTGTGCAGCTGCTCCCTACCATCAGCAGTGTCCATGAGGCTGGAGCGGTTGGCTCCCTTGTGCATGCCTTTGACAATCCCTGCCGCCGGGAGGTCGATGGCTGCCGGCCGCGCGGACGAGGACGACGAGCAGTTGGAGGTAGTTGCTGTCACATCTGGAGGAACTGAGAAACTTTCTGAAGGAGAAAAGGAGAAAATTGAGATGCCAGTTAATGCTTATCAGCTGAAACGAGCTAAGTGTTCAGTTTCCTTCTAGCAAGGAGGAATGGGTTGAGTGTGGGAGCTCCTACTACTGCTCAACACGCTTCTGCCTAAAGGCTGAGCAGCTCTACAAGGTGCAAATCATCTCTTCTGGGAAACAATGGCACAAGGGGAGTGGCTTTATCCATGGCAGGAAAGCTGTTCACCAAAGCAATTCCTACTCTTGGTCTCTAACCTTCAAATCAAAGCTCAAATCTCCTGACCTTGTGGGGGAAAAAAAGCCTGAGATGCAGATGAGCTCTGAAACACTCCCAGTGAGTCCCAGAACCAAAGGCTGCAGCATCTAGGCAGGGATCCCTCTTGCTACAATTAGGCTATGAGCCCCAAAACCAAAGCCTGCAGCATCTAGGCAGGGATCCCTCTTGCTACAATTAGGCTATGAGCCCCAAAACAAAAGCCTGCAGCATCTAGGCAGGGATCCCTCTTGCTACAATTAGGCTATGAGCCCCAAAACCAAAGCCTGCAGCATCTAGGCAGGGATCCCTCTTGCTACAATTAGGCTATGAGCCCCAAAACAAAAGCCTGTAGCACCTAGGCAGGGATCCCTCTTGCTAGAATTAGGCTATGAGCCCCAGAACCAAAGCCTGCAGCATCTAGGCAGGGATCCCTCTTGCTACAATTAGGCTATGAGCCCTAAAACAAAAGCCTGTAGCACCTAGGCAGGGATCCCTCTTGCTAGAATTAGGCTATTAAGCCTTTTTTTGGTCAGTAAGGGCTTTCTACAACAAACCCATGGAGCAGGCTATTGACTAAAGCAGATCAGCACAAAGCAGGCTGGGGTTCAATCCCTTCCAGCTCAGTGCCTAAACAGCATGAGCTTGTCCAGCAGCTAAAGAATCAACTGCCACAAACACAACAAGCTGGGCCTTCTGTGGCTTGAAGTTGCAAGGCACTGCTTTGCTTTTTAGATCAGTTTGTGGGCTTCTGAACAGCAAAACTTTCACTTCCATCAGCAATTTTGGCTGGCATGGGGTTTCTTTCTGGAGGTTCAATCATCTGATAGGGCAAGAATATTCTGTTCTAGTTTAACAGGGGCTACAGTGGCAAGGAAGAGTTCTAAGCTCACTAGGAAGGACCAAGGTTGTATACAGCCCCAAATATCTGCAGGACTTCTATTGCTCTCTCCAAAGAGATGGATAAAACTGCATCTAGGAGAGCTCCTACTCCTTTTAATCTGCTGTTAACCCAGAATAAATGTGACCTCTACATGGCAAACAGCATCCCAACAAGGATTTAGAACTCCTACCTAGCATAAACCACTCATTAGCTGAGAGACTAGTTAATTCTGCAGGTTAAAAGTTAGATGAGCTCAACTCCTCCCAAAAGGTAAAGTGGTTTCCTGTATGCTCCAATTACAACCAGCCTCTCTGCTTCAAAGATGCTCATTATATTGACTACATTTGATGGGCAACTTCCCCCAGCTCAGAAAACAACTTGCATCCCAGCAAAGAAATAGAAAAATCATGATAAAAAAAAGCCCAAACAGCAATAAAAAAAAACCAACAGTGCAACAGTTCAACCCACCAGCACTTCTAGGCACTGCTTGCCCCCCCAACCAGTTAAGCCAAAGCAGAGAGCACACAGACATCTCCTAAGCTGCAGGAATATCCTGAACAGCAGATCCAAACCAAACCCAAAAAGGACAAACATATACACAGAGCAAAAAAAAAAACAAAACTGCAATTCCAAACAGAAGCAGCAGCAGCAAGGAGCACCTCAGAGCCTCCAAAAACTGAGCCTGGGCTATCCAGATCTATAGGATTTTGCTCTGGATGTTGATGATTCCTCAGGCTAGGCAGGGAAGAGCTGTGCTAAATGCTTACTCTGCTCTAACCATCTTTAGTTGAGTGACATGCTCATTTGTGGCTGGTTTGGGTTCTTTTTCTTGTTTTTATCTAACACAATAAACCATTAGGGCTTAGAGCAAACTGAGAGTGTGAAACAGCAGCATTTCCCCACTCCTACTGGAGTCATCAGGACACAGCTGCATCCAGCAGCTCTGGACACACAGGAGCTTCAAACTGCTGCAGACAGAAGCAACACAGCACAGGCATGGAGAAAGCTGTGCCTGTTTCTCCTAGGGATGTTTGCCTGGAGTCCTCTCCAGCATCTAAGCTCCTGCTCCCTACTTCCCCTCTTCCAACCAACTCAATAGCCTGAAATCCTTCAGGAAAACAAACCAAACATCATCATGGTGCAACTGTGACAAAGCCTGGCAAGCTCCCTCCAAACTAACTAACTAACTAACCAACCCTTGGATCTGCATTTCCCTGGGGCAACAGAGAGCACCTTGAGCTTGAGCAACCCCAGCTGAACTCGCAGCAGATTTCGTTCTGTCAGCAGCCATTCTCCTACCTAGTCGAGTATTGGCAAATACATCAGCTAGTGACCCACTGGTCCCTTTGCCTTCTCCATGGGACAGGGTGGAAGATGCTGAGGAGGAGGTGGAGGAGCCCTGAATAGATCGGTTGATCCAAGACTCAGCATTCTGTAAGCTCTGGTGCAAGGCAGCAGAGAGAGCAGCTTGGCGCCTGAGCGAGCCCTCGTCCTCGGACGCGGAGGATGTGTCTGTGTGGAAGCAGAAAAGAACATCTAGCTGCTGAGGGGAAAAGCACATTGACATGGCACAGGGCTCTCTTGTCCAGTTCACAGGCTGGCAACAGGAGGAGCTTTATCTCACAGGCTTTCTCAAACCAAGTTACATCAGGCCAAACAAGCAGCAGACGTCTCCGAGGTGAGCATGTTCCCCCACACCAGTGTTGTGAGTCCCCAGGTTATTCAGCTCTTTCCCTTGGCTTCTCCAAGTTTATTGCCTTAGCTCAGGACTTTTCACCTCCTTCCCTTGGTTTACTGCCTTAGCTCATCACTTTCCCATTCATACTCTAGAATATGGCATGTGCTGGATATGGAGGGGCTGCAAGGTGTCCAGAGCAAGGCCACGAGGATGAGCAGAGGCTGGAGCAGCTCTCCTGTGAGGCCAGGCTGAGAGAGTTGGCCTTGTTGAGTCTGGAGCAGAGAAGGCTCCCAGGAGAGCTTCTGGTGGCCTTGCAGGATGTGCAGGGAAGCTCCAAGAGGGCTGGGGAAGGACTTGTGAGGCTGTGAGGCAGTGCTAGGACTAGGGGAATGGCTTTAGGCTTGAGGAGGGCAGCTTGAGGTTGGCTGTTAGGCAGCAGTTGTTGGCAGGAGGGTGCTGAGCCAGTGGCCCAGGTTGGCCAGAGAGGTGGTGGCAGCCCCATCCATCCCTGGAAGCATTGCAGGCCAGGCTGGCTGGGGCTGGGAGCAAGCTGCTCTAGTGCCAGGTGTCCCTGCCCATGGCACTAGAGGAGCTGGAAGGGCCCTGCCAACCCTGACACGTCTCTGATTGCCTAACTGGTCATGCTGGAATGGAAAGTGAGGGCTTTCAGGCTCACTGTCACCACTGGCAAGCCTCAGGAACAAAGCAGGATGCAGGGCACTGGGAAAACAATGGTGCCAGAAAACCCTTTGGTCTGCTCCTCTCAATGGGTTCCTTTCAACTGCAGAAAACAAAGCAAAAGAAAGCCAAACAGAAGGGAGAAAACTACAACAGGGAACTGCATCCTGCCTTTCCCAGACAACAGATACCTTTGTCTACCCTAAGGCTGTCAACTGATCATTTATTTATGGGGAAGAAAACACTCATTACTTGATACTGATGGTCCTTGGGGGTCTCTTCCAACTCAGGGCATTCTGTGATCTTCAGTTGTGCACAGAAACAGGCAGAGAGGCTTTGGCCTAAGGTTTATGTGTCCTTCCAAGAGATTGTCTATATTCTAGCTGTAAATCAAACTATTAAATCACGTTCTGCCCACAGAATGCAGTTCAGGAGCTGAAGAAACAGAGTGATTCCAGAGGCAGAGGGAGTGCTAAGCTTTAGTTGTGTAGTGCCCACAGCTCAGACTGTGTTATAGTCCTGGACAAGTTGGGACAAAGCTGAGACCCAAGCAGACAACAGGAACATGCATTTAGCCCCCAGGAGGAAGAGAAAGAGAAAAGGAAGCATGAAGGAGAAAGACAAAGGAGGCAGACAGGTAAGTATGAGTGAAGTGGCCCTAGCAGAGCAGATTCAGAGAGAGATGAATCCACATGGAGCTATGAATTCATCATCTTCAGCTGACTTCATCCATCCAGATGACTGTGATGCTTCTGCTCAACAAGAGACAACACAAAATCACTGCTGGAAAGGACACAAATTCACCTCTAAGGCAGTGCATGGAGCTGCTTGGGAACAGAGAGCTTGAGTGAGATCTGCTGCACATGCACTCTTCACAGGCACCACACTACCCAGGGGGTTTTGCTGCAGCCATTAACAGGGGAATGGGTTAGGAAGCCATGGAATGCCACAGGACCCTCTCCTCTCCAAGGTCCTTGCCCAGGAATGTACCTCACTGCAAAATCCTTCTGCTCTGTGGTGAGGATGAAACCTTCCCAAACCCCAAACATGAATTATGCAGCTGGAAGAGGTGTGAGGGAAGCAGCAGCAGCAGAAACCTCACTCCAGAGAAGCCTGCTCTGCTTTTGCCACTTGATTAAAAGCTCCCAGAAGGAATCCTTTTCAGCAGCTCCAGGAAAACAAACAGCTGCTCCAAAGCAGCAAGAGCTGCAGCAGGAAGAGCCAGGAAGAGCCTACCTACAGCTGTGCTGGAGAGCTGGAATGCTGTGCCAGTGGGGAAGCTGTCACTCTAAGGTAGAGCTGAAACATCCAAGGCAGACACCCACCCACTGCAAGGAAGCTAACCTGGGGGAGTGCAGGCATCAGCTGGAGACTGGACAAAGGTAGATCTCCTCTTGGTTGGCATGGGCAGGGCCATCTTCTGCTCTTTGTGTTTGGCCAGGGCTGCTTGAACTGCTTCTGTGTGGATATCTGCAAGAGGCAAGTGGAGGAGCTCAGTTTGACAACAGTAGAGGAGGAAGAGCAAGAAGAAACAACACACAAGGCTCACACCTAGGCAACTCTTACTTAAGCTCCCTTTTCCAGGCCCTTCCCAAGCATTTTGCCATCTCAGAAGTAACATTTCCTTTTTTGTTTAAAGCAAAACAAAACAGGGAAACTAACTGAGGTTTCCAAACTAACAGCAAGGTCTGGAATTTTCTGGTTTAGTTGTTATATTCCTCTGGCTCTAGCAACTTTCACCCTACCAGATTGATCTCCTCAACCAAAGATACTTCAAATATGCCCAGAACTCAGTGTTTCCAGCCCCAGGTAAAATTCTGTCCTGTAAAAGGACAAATTCTGAGCCACTTGTCTGATATAGGGAAAAAAAGGCTGCTCCTCAGGCATTTCTGCTGCACTTTAAGCACATTGTAGGGTGATACACCTGGGGAGGAATAAGCTCCTGCAGCAGGCCAGGTTAGGATTGATGTGCTGGCAAGCAGCTGAGGGGAACAAGGCCTGGCTGTGCTGGTGGCCAGCAGCATGAGCAGGAGGCAGCAATGTGCCCTTGGGGCCAAGCAGGCTAATGGCATCCTGGGTGCAGCAAGCAGAGTGTGGCCAGCAGGGCCAGGGAGCTTCTGCTGCCCCTCTGCTCTGCCCTGGGGAGGCCACAGCTGCAGCATTGGGGCCAGCTCTGGGCTCTCCTGCTCCACAAGGACAGGGAACTTGTGCAGAGGCTGCAGAGAAGGGACACTGCCATGCTGAGGGCACTTGGACACCTGTGTGCTGGGGAGAGGCTGAGAGAGCTGGGGCTGCTTAGGCTGCAGCAGAGCAGCCTGAGGGCAGATGTGCTCCATGCTTAGCAATCCTTGCAGGCTGGGGGCAGGAGGCTGGGGCCACGCTTGCTTCTGGGCTGCCCAGGGCCAGCACTAGAGGCAATGGGCACAAAGGAGCAGGCAGCAAGTTGCAGCTGAAGCTCAGCAGGAACTGGAGTGCTTGCAGGGTGCTGGAGCAGTGGCCCAGGCTGCCCAGGGAGGTGCTGCTGGAGTCTCCATGTCTGGAGCTCTTGCCAAGGCACCTGGAGCCCATCCTGTGCCAGCTGCTCTAGCTTCTGCTGCACTAGCTGATCCCCAGAGCTCCCTTCCAGCCTCTCCACTCTGGGATTGTCCAGGCTGCCAGAGCAGCCACACTGAGCCATTAGCACTGGCAGCCCCTGTGCCCCAGGGAGCTGCTGCCCATACCTGACCGGTAGCGTTCATCTCGCGCTCCGCCCGAGCGCGCGCGGTGAAACTTGGACGAGGAAGAGGAGGATGCTGAGGCTGGAGCTGCAGATGGAACAGGCATTGGAGTTTTGGATTCCTTCTGTAATGCTGGATCAACTCCTGGAAGAGAGAGGACAGAGTGCTTTGAGAGCAGGAAAGAAAAGGAAGCTTTTTTGGGCTATCATTTTCTCCTTGCCTGTATAATTACAGACTTGCCACCTTTTTTCCTCTGCTGTGAAGTGGATCTAATTAATCTATTAATATATCTGTCCAATTATGGCCTAATCAGTGAAAATATTCCTGTCCCTCCTCTGACCTTACTCTTTTACATCTTTTTTTTTCCTTTTTCAGCAGTTTTGAGGCTCCTGAAGTGAAGAGACAAATCCCCAGCAAACCTGAAGCAGGAGACACAATTTCCTCTAATTTAGGTAACTTCATTTAGGTGATAAAGGGAGCTGAAGTCACCTCTAAAGAACCCCCCACAAAATACAGAAAGCAAAGGTGACAAGAGTCATCTAAATCTTCATCTCCTCCACGTTGTCACCAGAAGTCACACAAAAAGAAGAGCAATTGATTCCTCTAAATCTGTGTCACTTAGGAATTCTCACAAGCTACCAAAGGGTTAGAGAAATGAAGAAGAAACCACAAATCCTGAGCTCCAATTCCAGTTCCTCCACTTGCTGAGTGTGTGGTTTTAGGCAAACAACTTCAGACCAGAACCTGGAGCTGAGGGAACTTACAAGACCAGCAAATCACACCTAACTAGTTGCAGAAATCTTCATCTCCTCTTCCTTCCAACATCCTAAAGAGCACAACAGTAACTGACTGGTGCAGCAAACTATCTCCTTAGCTCAGCTTTATCTGCTTTGGAAACAACTCAAGGCTCTGAGGGCACTGTGCTCCTCTCTTAACCCTTGACTTGGGAATCATCTATTAAGGACTTTTTTTATCATCCCCCCCAAAATTAGCAGCTTTATTTCTAGTTAAGAAGCTGTCCTGCTAGCCAGAAATTAAGTCCTGAAGTCTATTTATTAGGGGACAAACAACTCTCTCCCATTTTCACTGAGGATAAACAACTCTCCCCCATTTTCCCTGATGGTTTTGGGGTTTCATAACATATATTTACTTATTCAAACATAACCATCACCTGCACCAAGCAAAGAAAGTAGACTAGAGAAGGAAAAAAGACTCCTGTCTGTGGTTATGGGGCAGGCTCTGCTGATGGTAATGGTAATGGAGAGGAAGATTTTCAACTGAAAACCTCAGTTTCTCCAGTGTTTGTCTCTCCTCCTCAGAACACATCTCCTTGCTAAGCACTTTAACATCTCTGCAGCATGTATTTGCTTTGATCAAAACACCAAGAGAGTTTTGAGTTTGATCCCAAGACAACTTCCCAGCCTGGGAAGAACAGCTTCATGCTTCCTGCTCCTTTGAGGCCTGAGGAATTCCAGCACCCACTAGATGTCAGCAGCAGATTTAACACCATTTGCCATGAATTATTAAATCCATATTCAGCTTTCTGAGCCTTCCACAAGCATCTCTGCAGAGCATCACAGGGCAGAGATGACATTCCAGTGCCAAAGGGATCAAACCTGCCTGGGAGTGACATGACAACACCAAGAGCTTTAAATGTTTTGCTATGACACAACAACATCTTACAGCACCTAACAGAGCATCCAAGGGAGGAAAATGCAGAGCTGCAGGAAATCCCAGATGGTTAAGACAACAAAGCAAGGTAAGGGAGCTAAGTTTGGCAGGTGACAGGTGACTTATTCAGCATTCCCTTTGGAATAATCCTGCTGGAGCTGCTGGCAGGACCTAAATCTACAGAGAGACATGACAGCTACACGAGTTCAGATTTGCTTCTGAGGGATGCTATGGATTTGGTTTAATTGTCCTTCACTTTGAAAGCAGAACTGGCTGCTTTGTGCTCCCTGTGTTCAGCAGAAGGAAGAGCTGCAAGGATTTAGAGAGCCTGAGACTCTTCTTTTTCCCCATAAAAGGATTTTTAGATTAAAAGAGTCATTATAAGCATCAGGAATGATCAACAAGGATAAATGTCTCCATTAATCACAAGGCCAGAAGTGCTGGATTCAGCTGCCAGCAGAGAAGCAGCAGGCAAACCTGTTCTGCTGCTGCTTTGCACATAGAATTGAGCTGAAGTGCTGCTGCTGGACTGAGCTCTGCCTCACCACAACATCATTTCTGTCAAGCTCTGGGCCTCCAAAAACCCAAGTCAAGAACCAACTCAGGTCCCTAGGGGTTGACAAGGCAGCCTGAGAGCTCTAGCAGAGCAGGTGCTGGGCTTGCCCAGCTCTGGGTCACTCTGCTGCCTTCCAGCACTGAGAACTCCCAGCTTGAGGAGATTCAGAGACTTGTGCAGCAATGACTAACTACATGGATCTTAGTTCTGCTCTCTACAGGACATGAAGGAAGAATTCAGGTGAACTCCTCAAATTTAGGAGATTCAGAGACTTGTGCAGCAGTTACTAACTAAATGGATCTTAGTTCTGCTCTCTACAGGACATGAGGGAAGAACTCAGGTGAACTGCCCAGCTTGAGGAGATTCAGAGACTTGTGCAGCAGTTGGAAACTAAATGGATCTTAATTCTGCTCTCTACAGGACATGAAGGATGAATTCAGGTGATTCAGAGACTTGTGCAGCAGTTGGAAACTAAATGGATCTTAGTTCTGCCCTGGACAAGACATGGAGGAAGAAGTGAGGTGATTCAGAGACTTCTACAGCAGTTCCTAACTAGTTAGATCTTCCTTCTGCTTTGGCCAAGACACTAAGGAAGAGTTCAGGTGCTCCACTGCTTTAGTCCTGGATATTATTTCACAGATGGAGACCTTCCTTTCCTAGAGCCAAGTGAGCAAGGTTTATTTGCCTGCCTGAGGAAGCAAATCCCTCCCCATGTGTGCTAGCTGCAAGTCAGCTCCTGGAAGTGGCTGCACAACACTAAGCTGGAGCACGTGGGCATGCCTGAGAGGCTTAGACAAAGCTCCTGGATCACTGCTTGCCATTCCAGGAGAGTTCCCATTGCAAAGAGCAAGAGGCTGGAAGACAGGGGGTTAAAAAGAAAAAAAAAGGGAAAAGTAGTTCAAGTGAAGTTCTTTCTGCTGGGTTCTTGGCAGCCCAAAGCAGGCAGGGTGGCAGGAAGGACTCTGCTGAGAGCAGAAGCAGGTGACAGCCCCCACAGGAAGCAGAGCCACATTTCTGTCCCTAAGTGCCATGATTTCAAAGGAATGAATCACTCTCATGTTCCCACCTTGTGCTCTACAGGGAGAAAAGGAAGCAGGAAAAAAGAATCCAAAGCCCAGCTTCACAATGCACAGATCAAGTCAATTAGCTTCCAGTGTCATCAATCTCAAGCAGCATTATTCCTCCTGTCCTCCACCACCTTTCCCTGAGGTGCTGCAAGGCCAAACCAGAGGCTCAGAGTCATCTTCTCTCTTCACTAAGCTCTCCAATGGTCTCTTGGCTTGGCTCAAACTTTCCATTTCTATTTCCTTATCACCATGAGAATGGAAAAGAGGAGCAAGAGCACTGCAGCAGTCAGACAGAAAGCATCTGACAGTGAATCAGAGCTTAATGAGGATGAATTCCTTTACACATTAGCAGAGGAACCAAATGCATTCTCTTCAAGAGTAAGAAGATGTCCTCTGCCAAGGTCTGGGGCACTCCTGCAGCTCTACTGCTGCAGACAAAAAGGTGTAAAGACTCTTCCAGATGTGCAGCAGCTACTACAGACAGGAGCAGCTTCGAGAGGGGCTGAGTTAGCAGAGCATCTCTGGGGTGGCAGAGAACTACACCTCTCCAGCCAAAAAAGGTTCTGCTAAACAGCAAAACAAATCATAGAATCATTAAGGTTGGAAGAGACCTCTAAGGTCATCAAGTCCAAGCATCAATCTGTAATAGCATTTCATCTTGTAAAACAGGCATAAAACAATCTTCAGGCCTCACCCAGGCCTCAGAGTCCCTTGCAAATGGCAGAGTTACTCCACTAAAAGCAGCATCTCAAAGCACTGAGGAACTTAGGGCTCAGCTTTGGGCTCCTCACTCCCTGCCAGAAGGACATGGAGGTGCTGGAGTGTGGCCAGAGAAGGGCAAGGCAGCTGGGGAAGGCTCTGGAGCTGCTGAGAAGCAGCTGAGGGCACTGGGCTTGCTTAGGCTGGAGAAGAGGAGGCTCAGGGCAGACCTTCTGGCTCTCTGCAAGTCCCTGCCAGGAGCTTGGAGCCAGCTGGGAATTGGGCTCTTCTGCCAAGGAACAAGTGAGAGGAGCAAAGGAAACAGCCTCAAGTTGCACCAGGGGAGGTTTAGATTGGATGTGAGGAGGAATTTCTTCCCTGCAAGGCTTGTTCAGGCTTGGCCCAGGCTGCCAGATGCTGGAGTTCCCATCCATCCTTGCAGAAGGCCAATAAATGTGTAGCTGTGTCCCTTGGTGACATGGCTGAGCAGCATAGTGATGTTGGGCTGATGCCTGGACTTGATGATCTTTGAGGTCTTTTCCAACCTCAATGATTCCATGAGTCAGAAGGCACTGGGGATGAGGTGACAGCAGAGCAGCCTTGCCTTTGGCAGGTGGTTAGTCAGCAGTGTGCCACAGGGTGAGCTTGTCCTCCCTGCTCTGGCTCAGGGAAAGCAGCAGCACCACTTCCCAGGCACAACCTCAGCAGCTCCTCCAGATCCTCTCCCCAGAGCCTTGGTGTGCACAAAGCAGCAGGGAACAGCAGAGGAAGAAGCTGGCCCCTCACTCAGTGCCATGCCCAAAGCTGGGTGCTGCAGCAGGAAAACATGTGTCTGTAGGTGATTAGGAGTGTTGCCTTAACTCTGGCATCAGGAGGCAAGCTCCCAGAGGCAATGGGAATGGAGCACAGCTTGAGCAAGGAGAATCTCCTCAATTACCATGCTGGCAGGCCCTGGCATGTCCTCAGAGCTCCCTTCCCCTCCTTTCACAGCTCTGAAATGGAGACAAGCCCTCAGGAAGGTGCTTTGGGGAGTGGAAGACACTAAATGGCAGGAGTAAATCTTTCTTGTTGTTGTGGACTAGATGAATTTTCTGCTTAAGAACAAGGCAACTTGATTCTGAATCCCTCAGGCATGACTTCAGCAAGGATTTTCCAACAGGAGATTCCCAGAGAAGGAGCTGGATAGAAGAGATTTAAGAGCTGGAGGGCAGGCTACATGCTGTGCTAAGTGCTGAGCTCCTCTCAGCCTGTGCCTCCTCAGCTCATCCAAAGGGCAACAATTCAAAGAGCAAGGCCACAGAGAGCCTGGCCAAACACTTTTTTTTAGCTCCTAATTAAACAAGATTCTGAAACAACCCAAATATGAGCACAGGGACAGGCATGAAGGGCACCAGATCATGCTGTCAGCTGAAAAGCCACTTGGAGAGCTTCAACCTGCACCAGATTCCAGCACAAAAAACCCCCAGATTTTGCCAAGAAGGCACTCGAAACCTAGGAAAGGAGCCCAACTTTCCTTCTGAGATCTCCACTGGGGGACAGACTGCAAAACCTGCTTAACAAATACCTGCCACAAAGAGGGAGTAGTCATGGGCATCACTTTGGAGTTCCTTGAAGTAACAGCAACAGGTTTGATTCAGTCATCAGGAGACTCCTAGAGCAGCCTGGCTCAGGGAGAGACTCCTCAGTATTTGGAGGACTCTAATTTGAAGGCTAAACCCCAATTCTTGCTTGCCTTGCTCCCTTCAGCACATGAGCTCAGCCAGAACACACTCCACTTCTGTGTCTGAAGCACCCAACTCTGGCACCAAGCCTTGGAGAAGAGACATGGGCACTAGCTTGAGCTGCACAGCAAAGCAAACCAAGCTGGGATGCTCAAGGGGCTTGGAGTGCAGAGGCTCAAGGTTACCCCATGACAGTGCCAAGGAGTCCTTTGATGTTCCTCAAGCAGTTGCCTGAGGTGAAGTGCTCTCATTCCAGCTGCAAAGCCTTGCAGGATGTTTCCCCCATGGATGCAGAGCTGCTGGTCAATAAATGCACTTTTAGCCTTGACTCTTTTCTGGGTGTTTTTGGCAGTAGTTCAGCCTCAGTGAATTGCAGGAAGTCCTCTCAGGGCTGCCTGTCACAGCCATGCACTCCCCAAAGTGCTAGGAGCCAGACACATTCATTTTTCATGGTTAAAAGCAGCTCAGCAGTGCAATTCTTTGGGGTTTGAAGCATCCCTCTAACAATTCTTAGGCACACTTTGCACCAGCTCCTTCAGCTGACAATTACAGGTAATGAGCTGACATGCAAGCAGCTCTGCTGCTCAGGAGCTCTGCAGCCAAAGGAACAGATCAATTCAGCCACTCTGGCAAAATCAAGCAACACATGAGCAAAATCCTCCTGTTTCCCCAACAAGGAATTCAGATGCCTGAGAGGAGGAGGTAGGAGAGAGCAGCTCTGCAGTTAAAGCAGCTTTAAGGAGGTTTTGAGAGTGGTTCTGGAGGATTTCATGCTTCAGGAGTGATTCAAAGCCCTTGAGTTCTTTCTCAGCTGACAAGGGAGTAGGATGTGATTCTATATGGGAGATCAAGACAGGGCATCCAATGCACAAGATTCCACAGGGAGCCACCAAACAGCTCTGGAAGCAGCAGGAATCCCTGGAGTTTACTAGGAACAAGTGAACTAGAAGCAAAATACTGCTCCTGACTTCCTGGCATCCATGCAACCTCCACAGTGTAGAGAAACCCAGATGACACAGAACATTTCAGAGCTGCTCAGTGAACTCTCACTCCACAAACCTCTCTGACATCAAAGCCATGCAAGATTCTTATGGCACCTACCTTGGGTCTGGGGAACATATGGAGCCAGCAGCTTTGCTCTCTTCTTCTCATACCCCTTCTGGGTGATGTCTCCTAAAAGCAAGCAAAGAGAAACTCATTCAACCAAGTCCTCATCTTTTCAGTCTGAGCTCTGTTAGCTTTGCTTTTCACCCCCTGAGCACAGGTGAAACCCAGCATGTGCTAAGAGAACCTGAAAGCAAATGCAAGCAAGGAGATGATGATTTCAAAGCAGAAGTGCTGCAGTTTCCCTTGGGATCAGAGGAACACCCTGTGCATTATTCAAATGCAAGGATTTGAATCAGAACAGCTATCTAAATGAACTATCAAAACACTGACAACCTAAAAAGGAGAACTCAAAGAGTGCATGAAAATATTCTGTAACCACAAAGCCAACTTAGGCTAAAAACTGGAATAAATCTCCTAGCAGCAGGGCAAAGTCAGAGCCTCAGCTCCTAAGCAATCCAATGGAGAGCCAGCTATTAGCAAATCAAGTGAGAACTCACTGCAGGAGCTGCTTGGGGCACCTCTGAGAACTGAGGGAAGGAGGAAAAGAGTCAACTTCTAGACTAGAGTGATCCAGAAAATCAGACTTATAACCAGGTGCTGCACTTGGGGCACAAGAAGCCCAGGAAGGCTCTAGGCTTGGGGCACAGTGCTTGGCTTGGTGCCTGGCACACAAGGAGCTGGGCATGCTGCTTGAGAGTTGCCTGAGCAGGAGGCAGCAGAGTGCCCAGGTGGCCAAGCAAGCTAAGAGCATCCTGGCCTGGCTCAGCACTAGTGTGAGCAGCAGCAGCAGAGCAGTGCTCATCCTCCTGCCCTCAGCCCTGGGGAGGCCACCCCGAGAGTGCTGGGCTCAGCTTGGGGCTCCTCACTGCCCCAAGGAGCCAGAGGCATTGCAGTGTGGCCAGAGAAGGGCAAGGAGGCTGGGGAGGCTCTGCAGAACAAGTGTGGGCAGGAGCAGCTGAGGGCACTGGGCTTGCTTAGTGTGGACAAGAGGAGGCTCAGGGCAGAGCTGAGCTCTCTCTGCAGCTCCCTGCCAGGAGCTTGCAGGGAGCTGGGGGTAGGTCTCTTGTGCAGGGTTAGCAGGGAGAGGCCAAGAGGCAATGGCCTCAAGTTGCTCCAGGGGAGGTTTAGCTTGGCTGTCAGGAGGAATTTCTTCCCTGCAAGGCTTGTTGAGTGTTGTCCCAGGCTGCCCAGGGAGGTGCTGGAGTGCCCATCCCTGGAGGGGTTGCAGAGACATCTAGCTGCTCTCCTTAGGGCCATGGCTGAGTGGCCTGGGGGGATAGGCATGGTTGGGCTGGAGGAGCTTAGAGGTCTCTGCCACCCTTGGTGATCCTGTGACACTCAGTGACAGCAGCTGGAGGGTTGAGAGCTCTCTTCACCTGGTGCTAGCTCTAATTCCACTGTTTGCCTACTGCTAGAAGCACACAGAAAAGAAGAACTATTAGTAAACTTTTCTCTTTCTTACAGAACTAATCTGTCTGAGCCTGGAGCTGCACCATCTGCCTGCTGGCTTTGCCTTTCATTTCTCACATCACAGCAGAACCACAAGAAGACTGAAACCTTGAAGGGATTAAACCCAAAAAAGCCCTGCAGCATCTCAAGCCTTTTTGCAGCCTGACCTGCACTTGCAACCTCTTCTCTCTCGGGGCCCAAAGATGGGAAGAGATCAAGCAGACAGCAAGGAAGAAAAGAGAGTTATTTGGTATCACTTCTCAAGCTAAAATTAAACCCATTATTTGTATGACAACAAGCACCTAGTGATGGCAAACAGCATTTGTGCTTTGCTGGGAGCCTGATTACTGGAAGGCAACAAGAGTATTAGGCATTGAGCAGCCCAAGCCACTGCCTGACAGCATCCTCCTGCCAGACACTTCCAGAGCCAGGGCAGAAAAGGTGATTAAAGGGTTTAGCTAGGCTCTAAGCCTCCCATCACAAGCAGGGTCCTTGCTCTAACATTCCAGCTAACTGCCCTTTTGGGTTCTAAAGGTAAATCTGCAATCCTGAAATGCTTGGAAAGGGACTGAGCTTCACTCCTTTGTGCTTGAGGATAGGGAGCTGTGCAGAGGGAGCTGGCCAGGCTGGAGCCATGGGCTGAGGCCAAGGGGCTGAGCTTCCCCCAGGCCAATGGCAGGTGCTGCACTTAGGGCACAAGAAGCCCAGGAAGGCTCTAGGCTTGGGGCACAGTGCTTGGCTTGGTGCCTGGCACACAAGGAGCTGGGCATGCTGCTTGAGAGTTGCCTGAGCAGGAGGCAGCAGAGTGCCCAGGTGGCCAAGCAAGCTAAGAGCATCGTGGCCTGGCTCAGCACTAGTGTGAGCAGCAGCAGCAGAGCAGTGCTCATCCTCCTGCCCTCAGCCCTGGGGAGGCCACCCCGAGAGTGCTGGGCTCAGCTTGGGGCTCCTCACTGCCCCAAGGAGCCAGAGGCATTGCAGTGTGGCCAGAGAAGGGCAAGGAGGCTGGGGAGGCTCTGCAGAACAAGTGTGGGCAGGAGCAGCTGAGGGCACTGGGCTTGCTTAGTGTGGACAAGAGGAGGCTCAGGGCAGAGCTGAGCTCTCTCTGCAGCTCCCTGCCAGGAGCTTGCAGGGAGCTGGGGGTAGGTCTCTTGTGCAGGGTTAGCAGGGAGAGGCCAAGAGGCAATGGCCTCAAGTTGCTCCAGGGGAGGTTTAGCTTGGCTGGCAGGAGGAATTTCTTCCCTGCAAGGCTTGTTGAGTGTTGTCCCAGGCTGCCCAGGGAGGTGCTGGAGTGCCCATCCCTGGAGGGGTTGCAGAGACATCTAGCTGCTCTCCTTAGGGCCATGGCTGAGTGGCCTGGGGGGGATAGGCATGGTTGGGCTGGAGGAGCTTAGAGGTCTCTGCAGTGACTCTGTGCTGGGTTGTCCAATCTCAGCGTCACCTGAAGCACCTAGGCTGTGAGTTCTGAGGCTGAAATGGGTATTTCCATACAAAATTTGGTCTCACTCCTCTGACACTTCCCTGGAATCAGGCCCCAAACAAGTCCAAACACAGCCCAGCAGCTGGAAATTCAGAGTGGTCACCAAGCACTGAAATGCCAGGCAAAGCATTCATTTGAATGCTTAATTGCAAGACACAGCTCAGCAGAAAGGTATGCTGGCAGGGGCAGGAAAATACACCTTCCCCAAACCAGAGCTATACCAAGGCTCTAGGCCAGCAAGGAGAACACTTGAAGCTCCAAGAACCCAGCAGCTTCTCTGAGCTTTGCCTCTCTCCCCAGCCTTGTTCCTCTGGGTGGAGGAGGAGAAGACCTGCAGGAACCTGCAGGAAGAGGGAAGGAGTTCTCCTGCTCAGAAGCCCAGCCACAGGATTTGTTTGGAGCTTGTTAGTTTGTGATTAATTCCTCCCCAAGGTTTAATTGGGCTCTTGACATCAGTGGTTACACACTACATGTCATGAAACCTGCTGGAATTAGTAAGGAACACCAGGGCTTGATGAACACAACACCAGCAGACTCAACTAAAGCACTAATAGCATCCCGGGCTGGGGTTTGGACTGGCAAGCAGAAGAATTCCCTCTGCTCACTTGCTCCACACTACTATCTAACCAATAAACCAAACTTAGCCTAACAGGAAAACACAAGCACAGGGTTTGTGGATTTGCATCTGGAAAAGTGAGGCTCCACTCTGGGGACACCTCAGCTGGAGTGCTGGGGCCAACTCTGGAGCCCCCAGGACAAGCAAGAGCTGGAGGGGCTGCAAGGTGTCCTGAGCAAGGCCATGAGGATGAGCAGAGGCTGGAGCAGCTCTCCTGTGAGGCCAGGCTGAGAGAGTTGGCCTTGTTCACTCTGGAGAAGAGAAGGCTCCCAGGAGAGTTTCTGGTGGCCTTGCAGGATGTGCAGGGAAGCTCCAAGAGGGCTGGGGAAGGACTTGTGAGGCTGTGAGGCAGTGCTAGCACTAGGGGAATGGCTTTGGGCTTGAGGAGGGGAGCTTGAGGTTGGCTGTTAGGCAGCAGTTGTTGGGAGGAGGGTGCTGAGCCAGTGGCCCAGGTTGGCCAGAGAGGTGGTGGCAGCCCCATCCATCCCTGGAAGCATTGCAGGCCAGGCTGGCTGGGGCTGGGAGCAAGCTGCTCTAGTGCCAGGTGTCCCTGCCCATGGCACTAGAGGAGCTGGAAGGTCTCTTCCAGCCCTGACAGCTCTAGGATTCTATGAGAGTGCTAGAAAACAAGGAGGGAACTCAGGCCCAAGCACTGCTGGCAATCTCAACCACCACAGCATGTATATTCTGTACTTTACTGCTTGAAAAAAGGATTCTCTGCAGATAAGCTAATCAAATAAAGAAGTGAATAACAAGCTTAATGCTGTTTGGCAAGAGCAGGAAAAGTTCCAGCAAGCTAAATTCAACCATGTGGAAAAAAGGGTGACAGAATTCCTGGGAATCCCCTGCAGCATTTGTGTCTTCTACTGCTGAACTGCCAAGTAGAGTTTGGTAAGATAAATAAATAAATGTTATAATAATAATACAAATCAGCCATTATTTGGACTGTCTCAAGCCTCCACCTCCAGGATTATAAAGCTTAATGCTTCAGTTCTGGGCTGCCCTGGTCCAGAACCAAACTGACATCTCTAAGCCTTGGGAAGAAGTGTCCTTTTCATATGCTGCAGGAGTGCAAGGAACTGATTGTCTGAAGACTCTTCTTGGTCACACAGAGTCCAAATTTGCTATCAATCCCCTGAGATAGAAACCAAAGACTGACTGAAGAAAGTTTCTTCCTTTACTGCTGACCTAGAGGAAATGGAAATAGCTAAATCCAAGCAGAAACGTGAACTTCCTCACCAAGTATGATAAATTACTGCCCCAGGAAGAGAAGGAGGACAATGGGACTGCAATCTCCAGCCCCACTCACTCCTGCTACACCAATGAAAGCTTTCGTGACATCTGCTGTGCTGAATCCTTCCAGAGAGCTGACAAAACCAACCCAAGGACCACATATCTCTCCCTCTCTCCACAGATGCAAGACACAGCACTACAAAGAGAGCATTAGCAAAGCAGATGAGAGCTAACAATTGAACTCTAAAATGGTGCTAGTGTTTGTTCATTCCTAGGAAAGAAAGGACAAACCCAGCCCCTTGCTGCTGAGCCATTCCTCTGGCCCTCTCCCAGCTACCACTGTTCCTTGTAGTCTGTATTAGCTGTAGCCTAAGCTAGTCAGGGTTGGTGCCTCCATACCCTGAGGAGACCCTAAGGAATTGGGAGTCTTGGCTACAGAAAGCAAAGCTGCAGCTTCTTCTGAGCCCAGACCCTTCTGCCACAAGCAACTTGGCCATCCTGATCTTTCCTAGTGGGATGGCAGTAGAGAAACAGGATCCTCCTTGACCCCCCAGGTGCAGTGATGTCTTTAACTTCCACAGATAAGCAGGACATGATGAAGTGTAAATCACTGAATGGTTAGAGTTGGAAAGGACCTTTAGAGGTCACAGAGTCCAACTTCCCTGCAGTCAGCAGGGACATCTGCAGCTAGAGCAGGCTGCTCACAGCCCCAGACAACCTGAGCTGGGATGCTTCCAGGGATGGGACATCTCCCACCTCTCTGGGCAACCTGGGCCAGGCTCTCACCACCCTCACTGTAAACAATTCCTTCCTTCTATCTAGTCTAAACCTACCTCTTCTACTTCCAACTCATCACTCTACTTGTTTGTGGTTAGATCAGTGTACAGTTAAGAAACAGAATTCCCTAGAAAAATGGCTTCTGAGAGTCCTTTTTCATCTGATTTTCCTAATTTGAGAGGAAATTAGACCTGGTCCTCATCATGCAAATTCAGTCTGACCACTGAGAGTGGAGTTTGCACAAGGACATGGGGTGCTGGCTTTCAACTGAAGAAGAGGAGCTTTAGATTGGCTAGGAGGAAGAACACTGTGAGGATGGTGAGCCACTGCAACAGGTTGTCCAGTGAGGCTGTGGATGCTCCATCCCTGGAAGTGTTGAAGGCCAGGCTGGATGGGGCTTGGAAGAAGCTGCTGTGGTCCAACCCAATCCATTCCACGAGTCCTCTGATGCAATGCCAGCAAGCTGAAGGCTCTGAGTGTGCAGAGGGCAGCCCAGTGAAGCAGCAGCAGATGTTCCACCTCCAGCCCAAGCATGCAGGAGGGAAGCCCTGAAGCCTCAGGAGCCTGAGCCCTGTGACGCCAGGCTGCTTCTCCTTAGCAATTAGGAGCTGATGAGCTCTTCTAAGCAGTGGTGCTCAATCAGTGCAAGGTGGTAACACCAGCTCAGCCTGCTAGGCTCAGACAATGCTCCTCTTTCAACATCCTTGCTCCCCTTCCCCACCCCCCCATGCAAGGAGAACACTGAATCATTTACTGGCTAACAAAACCATCCTTAGCAGAGTAGAGAACTGAAGGAAAAGGAGCACGTAGTGCCCAGCATCAACCCAACAAAGCCTCCCCACACTGGGCTGCAGCAAGCAGCAGATTCAGCTCTGGAAGGAGCTGGGAGAGAGCTTGGAAAAGGAAAATGTTTTCTATGCTTTTAAAAGAGAAAAGATGTCCAAGCTTCTAGCAGAGAACCCTGGAAATGAGCCCCAAATCACAGCACAGCTACTCTCTTTGTTTAACAGCAAACACTGCAACAAGAGGACCACAAAAATCAGGACATAAATTCTGCTCTTCAGGTCTCCCCTCTATAAATGACCTTGATGGCTTTGCCTCTCTTGCCCTGCTTGATCCCTAGGCATAGGGAAACAGTTGAGAAACAGAATTCCCTAGAAAAATGGCTTCTGAGAGTCCTTTTTCATCTGATTTTCCTAATTTGAGAGGAAATTAGACCTGGTCCTCATCATGCAAATTCAGTCTGGGTGTTCTGACCACTGAGAGTGGAGTTTGCCCAAGAACATGGGGTGATTGCTTTCAACTGAAGAAGAGGAGCTTTAGATTGGCTAGGAGGAAGAAGTTCTTCACTGTGAGGGTGGTGAGACACTGCAACAGGTTGTTCCAGGGAGGCTGTGGATGCTCCATCCCTGCAGAGCTCGAGTTTGGATTTCCTGTCCTTGCTCAGAAGCAGACACTGAACTAGAGATCCTGAAACCCAGGAGCAGAGCTGAAAGTCCAGAATATTCTTTAGCTGCATGCCACTTCCAGAGAAGGTCTTGCAAGTGGCTTTGGAAGTGTCAGGTGGCATGTCTGAGAAAGCTAAAGTGAGGGAGGAATGCACTTGGGCACTTGAGACTCTCAGTTATGGCCTGGGCAGAAAACAGGTCTCAAAGCAAGCAGCTGAGCACTTCAGGAAGAGATGTTGCCAGCACTGAGGTGTTCTGCAGCTAAACTCTGTCTGTCCTCCACTTTCTGGAGGAGCTGGCAAGTTCTAGACATCCTGCACTCCCTCCTGATGCTTTGACCAAGGCTTCAAGGCAGGATGTCCTCAAGCCCAGGCTTCAGCAACCCAAACCACCACACTGAAACCCTTTGTGTGTTCCAACAGAGTCTACCTGCTGCTAAAAGCCCTTGCACTCCCTAACTCTCTTTGGCTCTAATCTCAGTGTAAAAACTATGTTTGAAACAAGTTTAGACAGTTGCCTCTCTGTTTGAGGCCAAAGGATGATGCAGCTTCAAAGATCTCCTCCTCCTTCCTGCTCTGAAGCTGTCTATCAGGTTTCCTCCTTGGAGACAACACCAAGGACTGCAAAGTAAGACCAGGCTTCCAGAAAGAGAGTCACTGATCTCTGGAAAGAAAGGAAGCCTGACTCATTCTCTCTGTCACCAAAAAACACAGAGAACAGGTTTGCACTTTGCAGTTTCCCTTTCCCCAGCACCATTCTGTTCCCATTAAGCCCATGAATAGGCTACTGAGAAACTGAGCCAGCCTAACAAAGCTGTGTTTGTTAAGCACAAGCATTACACTGCCACAGCCTCAGCCCTCAAAGCTTCACAGACAGATCAGCTCCAGATTAATCTCTCCACACAGTACAAGGCTCCTTGGCTCCAGCACTGGCAGCACTCTGTTCCACAGCTTCCAGAATCTTTTCTCAGGCTTTATGAATGTTACCCAAGTTGAAAACTATTTCAATCTCAATATTTTATTGTTCCAAAAGAATGCAGGTCAAGATTAAGGGTTTTGGGGCAAGCTCTATCCTGATCCTGCCTACAGGGTTGATGTCAATCACCCTGCTGGGGCTGTGTCAGGTAAGGTCCCAAGGTGCACATGTCATTTACTGTGTGTGTGCTTTAAACCCTTCTAAATGTGTTGTTTTACCTTTAAACAAGAAACCTGAGCTAGTGGAGCTATGCTGAAGGATCTCTTTAGCTCAGCAGAGCATTTCAGAGTTGCAGCTGATCCACTGTCCTCGAGTCACCCGTCTGGGGCTCTGTATTACCAGGAGTAAATCTCAGCTGCCATATGTGATGCATCACACAGTGGGTGAGCTAAGCACAGAGGTCAGGTTCTCCTTGTGTGTGTGGGCAAGTGGTGACCTGGGCAGGCTGAGAGCTGGGCAGAGAGAAATCTGATCAAACTCAAGCAGGGCAACTGTAGGGTAATGCACCTGGGGATGAATAAGCTCCTGGAGCAGGCCAGGTTAGGA
>VWZO01007183.1:8771-44334 GCA_013396975.1 Bucco capensis
GTGTAAGATGTTTTGGTGTATTGGGTCATAGGCTGGACTTGATGATCCTGGGGGTCTTTTCCAGTCTTGGTGATTCTGTGATTCTGTGATTCTGTAATCAATAGTAAACAATGGCTCTCAAGAGAAGAAAAACAATAGAGAAGCACACATTAAACCCCCAACAATTTTATGAACACAGGTATTTAATCTATGGTAAAAGCATTAGTTATTTCTGCATGAAAAATAATTGTATCATATTGAATGTTAACTGTTATAAATGCATATCTGGACTAAATTTCAAACACTAGTGTTTTAAATGAAGAATCATGTAATCCTTTGATAGGCCTTGTCTGTCACTGTTAATCAAATAAACAGACTTTAAACTTACAGTTTATTTTATTTTGTTGTTTGCATAGAGCCAGCAAAGGAAAATTAGAAGGTACTCAGCCAAATAATGTTATCCGTGTGAATGAAGTGAAGGAAATGAAAGTAGGTCATTGGCATTTGAGTTTTTTCATAGTTAACCTCTTGAAGACAAGTCACCTCTTGAGTCAGAGAGCTTTGTCATGTCAGATGCCAAGTTTTCATCAAAGAAGAGAGATCTAACAGAAAGGCTACTGGCTAAATTAAGCCTTTGGGTTGTAGGCTGCTTGATCTTGCTGTTTGCAGTCTGAACTTTGCAAATCTTGCCTTGCTTAGCAGTTTACAATGCCCATAAATGCTTTATGAGTGTGCTCAAATGGCAATCCTGCCAGGAAGTAGTGTGGGCATATGTGCGTGAGGGAAGGCATTCAAAGAATACCTAACACTTACAAGTAGGATTTTGGTCATCAAGTTCCATCATATTCAGTATTTTCACTATGTTCATGTTGTTATCATTGTTTTACTAAAGAGAAGTCTGTTTAACTTTCTCAATGCCTTTGGATAGACTTTAAAAATATGCTTTTACTTTGCATCCACAGTGTATGAAAACACTCAGAAAACAGAAGCATATTCTTCTCTGCTCTTGTATGAGAGTCTCCTTCCAAATCTGTATATCCCCGAGAAACACTTTTTTCTCCTAGTTTGCACTTTTGAGGAATCAAGTGAGTTGATTTCCTGAAAAAAACAAATCCAATGATTGTTGACAGAATAGAAAGATTTAAAGACACACAATTCTGGATAACGGAGTCCCAATGAATGTAAAACTAGTGACACCAAACTAATCAAACAAGCTTGACAGGTTTTATTTAGAAAGGCTGGAAACCCTATCCCTTTCAAAAGTCAAAGCAACTTGTGCATAACTCAAAATAATTTTTGACAGAGAAGCTGCCTTTCCTCACAGCTGGTCTTGAAAAAACAGGGAGTTAACCAGCTCTTTACAGGTCAAGGCTTAGACTGACAGATGGTGCACTGGAAATACAATGCTCACCTACTACAGTAGTAAATTGTTACCACTTTGGTATATGAAGATATTTCCAGTCCCAGGACACTCCTCTGCAGCTTCCTAGATCTCAAAAAACCTCCACAAAAACAACAAACAAAAAAAATCCAAAACCAACAATGAAAAATACCGAACAAGCAAAAAACCCAAACCCAAACAAACAAAAAAATAACAGAAGTGAAACCCTCATGAAGAGAATAGATAAAGAGACAAAAGTTCACATTTTCCTCTTCTGTCCTGGCACAGCATATGACCAACTGAAAGTCAAGTTCACTCTGCAGTACATATGAGCAATATAACCATGACAAAACCCAGGAAATTGAACTGTGATATCATGAGTTTAATCTCTGAATTCTAGAAATTATTTCAATACTTTCTCTCTGAGAGAATTTGTCCCCAGTAGTTATCCTGACAAGGGTTAGGAAAGGAGCTGTTAAATGGCTTATTTATTCTGGGAGAGTGNGTACTTTCTCTCTGAGTGAATTTGTCCCAGTAGTTATCCTGACAAGGGGTGAAGTTGAAAACTAATTTCCTCAATAAATCCAAGAGGTTCATGAACCTGTAAGTATTTTTCTGCAGTTACCGTGAATATGATTAAATTCTTATCCTCTGTTAAATGATCAACAAGTCTTTCTATATTCTTAAGGGATCTTTTACATCACCAAACGTATCAAAGTGATCGAACTGCAAAATTGGAAAGCAAGATACAAAACTGACTAAAATTTTCTGATGTATTAAAATATTGACAATTGAAAAATTATTTCCATTATATTAAATAAACTCTTAGAGATTATATTTCATATGTGGAAATAATATCAAATTCTCTATATAAATTCATATTTGTTGAATATAATTCTGCCCTCAAAAACAGTAGGTCATGTAAAATGATAGTTCTCAGGGTAAATAATTTTATACTTGTTTTGATGGTACAATTCCAGTTTTCTGTCTTCTCAGGCAACCTTATTTTGATATACAAAATGCTAAGAACAGAAATTACTTATCACCAATATTTTAGCTTTAAGTTAAACATATATCATGCAGAAGTGTTACTATCATCCTTTACCAAACTAATTTCAAAGTATTGATTTAATTATATCAGGAAGTTGACAAAATGTGAAATTAACTCCTTAGGAAGGCAGACATGTATTAAAAATCTCATAGCGGTACCTTTAAAAGATAGTTATATTTCATAATAAATTCTTTCCATCATTAATGACAAAAAGTTGGCGAAAGTAGCTGTTTCTCCATTCTTCATGAAGAGGTACACCTACAGTACATATAAAAATATTTTTACAGCAACAATCTTATATTTATGCTTTCACCTAATATTCGTGAATGGCACATCATGTATGTTTTTATTAATATTACAAACCTGCTCGTATTTGTAAGAATCAAAAGGGCAAATTCTACACCCATAGTGCACAGACATGCACACCCCTGTTACATCAATTATTCTAGAAAAATAGACTTCCTAATAAGAATGTTTTGCTAGCAAGGTTAAGGAGTAAAAACAGCAAGAAGCAGCTGCAACAGAATTAGGAAATTTCACAGATTATCCCCGGTTTTGTTCTTATTTAGAACTACTGGCTGAGATCATGGTGCAGAGCTAGCAATATCCAAGGAAACATGTAGACTACAATCTGAATCTAGTAAAAATCCCTTTCCCTCAAGAAAATAATACTCTATAAGACAAATTTACACTACCCAGATTCAAAATTTACCTGAAGCTGAATTTGCTTTAAAATGGCAGATTATGTGGGACTGCAGATTATTTATGTCAGGCTATTTGTAACAAACCAAACAATGTAAAAGGTTTATTTTTTTTCTTACTGTGAGGACACATGTAATCCGGTTAAGATAAATGATTGTGTTTAGTTCAATGGATTCCTTGGCTCTGGCTCACCAGCACTCCCAAGACTATTTATTGTAGCAGTTTAAAATATTACCCATTTTATAGTCTTCTAAATCATTTTCTTATCAGAAAGATGGTCTCTGAATGGGAAAAAAAAATTGCAGTTGCATAGTTCATGAAAAAGTCATTAGAAGATGCAGAGGATGGTGAAAATAGGACTAAGAATGCCACACTACAAAACTATCACAGAACTAGCAAGTGCATAAATACTGTATGACAGCTATATAGTGATGATGAGAACTGAATGTTCCCCATGGATTCAGAGGGCACTAAGGGTGCTCCACACTGATTAAAATTAAATCACATTTATTTTACTTGTCCTGCAAATCTCACAATCCTTTCAAAAAGTGTAATTTTTATCACTGAAGAACATTCCCAGTAAACTGTTTTCCTCAACAAAAGTGCATTACATAGTAAGGAATACATGGGATAGGTTTTTCCGCTGAACACATCAATATGTAAATATTATTAACAAATGCCAAGAAAATTCTTTTTCTGTTTTGGTAACCTGGGGATAATGATAAATATCAGCTCAAAATTTTGGTAAAAATACTGATAGGAAATGGGAATAGCACTGCAAGTGCATATATACTGCAATTTTAAAACCTTATCAAAGAAAATAGAGATTTTTTGCTTTTGTAGTTTTCCTAGAATCTGCTGACAGTTTTAGTAGGCTTTGTTCTAATAGATTCCATGAAAACAATAATTCTTGTGATGAGTTGTTGGGTGAAATCCTTGTGTGATATCAGACACAGCTAACCATATACATCCACTGATTAAACTGCTATAATTTGAATGGAATTACACAGAAAATGTAAGTTATATATAGTAAACTTTGATTTCTCATAGAATTACCTATCCTGTGTTCTTCTGGGAGAATAAAAAACACAAATCCAGCAGGCTGTTAGAGAGCACAGTAACTTATCTGTACCTCTAATAGTGAAATGTCATTTTTATCAAGCATATTGTGGAGAGGTTATAGCAATTCAGGAAACACATTAAATATTTTGTTTTAATTTTAGTGTGAATATTATTAATTTCACAGAATCACAAAATCGCAGAATAGTATGGGTTGGAAAGGAACTGTGGGGAACATCTAGCCGAACCTACCTGATGAAGCACAGTCACTCAGATCAGGTTGCCCATGGTTGTGTCCAGGTGGATTTGGAGAAGGAGACTCACAACCTCTCTGGGCAGCCTGGGCCAGTTCTCTGGAAAGTTTTTCCTTATGTTTAGTTAGAACTTTCTACATTCTAGCTTGTGCCAGTTGCCCTTAGTCATCACTGGGCACCGCTGAAAAGATACTGCCTCCATCATCTCAACACCTGCCCCTTGGATATTGATAAGTATTGAGAAGATCCTCTCTCAGTCTGCTCTTCTCCAGGCTGAACTGTCCCAGGTCCTTCAAGCCCTTCTCGTCAGAGAGATACTCCTTTCCCTCATCATTTTTGCAGCCCTTCGTTGGACTCTGTCTGGCAGCTCCCTGTCTCTCTTGAAATGCAGAGCCCAAAACTGGACTAGTTACCCCAGATGTGGCCTGACTAGGGCAGAGTAGAGAGGGAGGAGAACCTCCCTTGACCCTCTGGCTAAACTCTTCGTGGTGCACTCCAGGATACCACTGGCCTTCTTGATAACGGCACACTACTAGTTTGTGGTGAACTTGTTGTCCACCAGCACTCTCAGGACCTTCTCCATGGAGCTGCTTTACAGCAGGTCAACCCTTAACCTTGTACTGCTGTATGGAGTTGTTTCTCTCCAGGTGTAGGACTCTGTCCTTGTCCACATTGAAGTTCATAAGGTTCTTCTCCCCCAGTTCTCCTGCCTGATGGTGCATCAAGCAAACTGGCTGAGGGTACAGTCTCTCTGTTCATCCAGGTCAATGACAACAATGTTGAATGAGGCTGGACCCAGTCCAGAACCCTGGGGAACACTATGAGCTACAGGGCTCCAACTAGTCTCTGCAGCACTGATCACAACCCTGTGAGCTCTGATATAGAAGAGAGTGTCAAAAGCCTTGAAGTCTAGGTGGTAAACATCCACAGCTCTCCCTCACCTGCTCAGCTAGTGACACCATCATAGAATGCTATCAGATTGGTCAAGCATGATTTCCCCTTGCTGAATGCATTCTGAGTAGTGCTGATAATCTTTTTCTTCCCCATGCTTAGAGATGACCTCCAGAACGAGCTATCCCATCTCTTTTCCAAGGATGCAGGTGAGGCTGACTGGCCTGTAGTTTCCTTGGTCCTCCTTCTTGCCCTTTTTGAAGAGTACGCTGATATATCAGAAGTAAACATAAATATGCTAATAAGAACTTTTAATGCCAGGTTTTCACAGAAGCCTGCAATTTGAAAACACTGAAGGATAGTTATGCTTTTATGTACATTTGTTGAATTCATTAGCCTTCTAAACATTTTCCTAATGTCCTAATGGGATTAAAACAAGAGATTTGTCTGGCTAGAGCAAAAGTTTTGGATTTCAAAATGTATTTTATCAGAAAACACATGGAAAAAGAGAAGAATTGAAATTTTCCTTAAATGCAACAAAGCAAGTGTTTTCACTTATGTATGAAATTATATTTAGGAGGAAGGTCTTGACACCCATTTTAGGCCAGTCCTATATGTTGCCAACAATGTATAAAAGGAAGGCAGATAAAAGCATTGCTATCAATTCCCAAATGAAAATTCTCAGCTTCTGACCCTGAAGCTTCTGTAAAGCTGATAATGTGCTTCAAGACTCTCTACTGGGCAATGGCTTAGGATTTTAGAGGCTTCTGAAAGGTTTTATGAATATTCTGCTCTGAAGCACGTGTAAGAATTAAGATTGGGGGCAAGGAGGGAAATGCAGAAGTACAACTCTGATTTTCTGTGAAGCCAGAATCTTGGGAGGCTATGCTGCATGGGGGGAAAGGAGCAGCTGTCTTTGCTTCTGTGGCAAATAATTCCCTGCTTCTACTGCATTTCCACTCATGCCTTAGAAGTGCTCAATAGAAGTTGTAAAAACCTTGGAGGTTCTGCAAGCACCACGATCAAGTCTTCTGGAAATTCACAGCCCCATCAGAGTCATGAGAGCGAACATCTGGAGCTATTGGCCACAACACATCACAGAATTCCTAATCTTCAACCAGAAAAGCAGAGGTGCAGTATGCCAACCTGTTCTACCCTGCTTGACGCAAGGAATTTTAGTAATTATTAGTTACATGATCACCACTGCCCTCAGAAATGTCAGTAGCAGATAGACAGGAGTATGTTCACACATCCTCCTCCATGTGTGTTTGTGTATCTTAATTTGTATTCACCACTGTCATTTTCCAAAATAAACCATTTCCTCTATTGATGTTGTTTTAGCTGCTTGTGCAATAGCACTTCAGCCTCATTTTTTTAAATGTCTGATTGTTGAGGGGTACTTAAAGAAAGGAAGTTTTGTATCCATCTTTCGTCTCCTTTCCCCCACAAACTGGGTTGTTATGTTTTTTTTTAACTGTGGGGGTGGGATCATGCATAAAAAAAAGGGGAAAAAAAGGCAAAAAAAAGCTCATCTTGAATTTCAGATCCTAAGGTTTGATATATAAAAATGGATAGCTATGAGCACAAGGGAGAAGAAATCCTGTAAAACATACAATTTTGACCTGCAGTCGTTTAGAGAAAATAAATGTGAAACCCTGCTGTGACGTTTTTATGGAGCTACATCTTTAGGGTAGAACAAAGCTTTAAGAACCACCTCTGAGTGATATAACTTATCATCATACCTTGCTAGATCGAGCTGAATGTAAGTGTCATGCTGGCAGCACTCTGATTGCATTGCTGCTTCTCTTACCTAGCTAACAGATGTCATTTTATGTCAGCAGGAGACTTCTCCACATCCTCTGGCCTATTTACTAGTTCCAATTTGCATGTTGCCACTGGGCAAGACATTTATAAGCATTTGATGAGCTCATTGATAGGCTTCTGATGCTCTGATTTTTCAGTCATTAGAGCATAATATTGATTCAGCTGGGATCTGGTCAGATCTTCAATAGCTCTGAGATATACAAAAACAATTATTCAAAATGAATGCATTAAAAACCAGAGAAGACACAGTAAATCTGTGTGGCTCTAAGTTCTTGTTTCCGTATCAAGTTACATCTTACTGACTACAAAATTAGTAATTAATTGTCTGGCTTCGTACTGGGAATCTAAATGTCAGAATGTATTTGGGAACCAGTGTTATTAAATTTCTTCTATACTTCACAAAACACTGCTATGTTAGTCTCCCATTTCTCAGGATGCAAATGCATTTGATGTCTTTTTCCTGACAGGCTACTGGCTACACTGATACTTTTTCTGGAGATGTTAGATATCTGATGGTTCTGCATCAGTTCATTCGATGTACAACTGCTTAGCTATTGACAAAGCCTAAACTAAGCAACATCCAAACTACTAGAATATCTCTTCCCTGACTGTCAGCTCATCATAGGATTGATTTTAGCTGCAGGCAATTGTCTTCAGTTGCATTTTGCTGAGCTATCTGCATGAGGTGCAAATTACGCCATTTGGCCCTAAGTAACCTGTGGACTGTAGTGACCAGAAAATCTGAGGCTGTACCACCACAGTGAGACTTATGTGAAGTTTTCATGGTGTGTGCCATGGGTTGACTTGCTTTAATTTTTGATTGTAGACAAGGACAAGATTTATCCTCATTCTGTAGCAATTTTTCCCAGAATTTTTGTTGATTTAGGGAGGTAGTGGTGTTTGTTGCTGTTTTTGTTATAATTAGCCAGTGCAATTCATTCAGCTGCCAGAATCTGAAGAAAGAGAAATAAATAAATAATCTGTTTTCCTATTTCCTCTCAAGCACTTGTCTTCTGTTATCACTTTTTCAGTTTCTTTCACTTCTTCCTAGTGGGTGGGTCTTTAGGGACCCTCTGAATCTTGCAGTCTGCCCTTCTGCTCGGCACACATGCAGCTCATGTTCTATAGGGCTGTATTCAACAGCTTCTCTTTCCTCCTTTCTAATTTTCTTTGATGCTTTTCCATTGAATACAACCATAAATAATTATTTAAACACTAATTATAAATCATTAATGCCTTAACAAAATTATTAAGGTGTCTAGAAAACCAATAGCTGTTGCAACATCTTCTCCCCCCTCCATCTCCTTTCATGGAGTTCTTCCTACCTTCAAAGCATGTCTGTGATCTTATAAATCTCACGAGTTATGTGATTTATATGCATTATGAGTGAGTGAAGTTAACAAAACAGGTTAGAATTTCAGGTGTTTGGGTTGTTTTTTTTAAAATCTTATGGGTCTTGTCTCAATTTTTGGAGATGTACATAAGCACAGGAAGATTGTACAGTTGAGGCTGCAGTGTGACAATAACAGTGAGGAAGGAGAAATAGTTCCAGAGGAGTATTTGATGCCTAAAATGGACAGTTAAGGACTAACTGTTATCCATGATTCCAGTCAGAGTTTTAACTTGCAATATTTGGAGCATTTCTGCCATCTGACAGGAGAGTTTGCTGGTTGCTCTGTGTGGTGGTGGAGGCATAAGCATGACTATTTCTACTTGGTCATGTCATTTTCAAATGACCATATTGATTAGATTATGTAATGTTACTGCAGTGCATTCTGATTACTGTTTCAGTTTACAGCCACTCAAAAAAAGTGTCCAATGTGATTTTTTTTTAGTAGTCATTCTCACAGGCACAATGTATCCATTCTCCACAGCCAAAAATTTTTCTTCAAATTTTCTTTGAATTTATGTTGTGATAATGCTCATCTACATAATCCTAAAGGAGCTCAGGGAAACAGTGGCAGGAGAAAGAGCCCAAGTAATACTCTGACTACTCCCAGACTCATCACAAGACACATCCATTCATCAAAGGTCTATCTGCAGAACAAGCACAATGGGAGAAGGGAACCCATCTAATGATTCCTGAGAACTGAGGATCCTGTCCAGGCACCTGGCAGCACAATCCCACCAGAACTATCATCTCCATTGCCCAGATGTGGAACCCATCAACCACGAGTTTTTGCCTGTGAACTGTGAAACTAGCCATGGACTTTACTACTGGTTGGACCTGGAGAAGTTAAATGTGCTTTTGTTAGACTGTTGGATGTGATGTATTTTCCTCAAACAATTTCTCTTTTAAGAAAGTTAGTAAGCAAATATCTGTTCACAGTATTCAGATTTGTCTGATAGATGTGAATCATTTGAATATCATCCAGACTTTTTTTTAAAGTGAATTCAAGGAAAGTAACATTTTTAGACAACTTCTGAACATCAATAATATCTACGTTTGGAAATATGAAAAAAGAAATTTCTAAGGAACTTAGGTTTCCAATGTGATTTCTGTGGTTTATTGGTGTCTTTTCCTTCGGTTAAAAAGATTCTCCATTTTGATTACATGATCTTCTCATAACAGATTTCTGATGGTATATCAACCATCTCTACAATATTCTTACCTCAGATTAGTCTGTGAAACTTTTAAATGCTAGATATACAAATGTGCAACTGCTACAAACTGGCAGCAATTTGTCAGTTTAGGGGAGTTAGCTAATTGCTTTCTATCACTGAAACTTTAAGAATCACTTCAGACTCCACTGCTGATTCAATAAAACATATTACATAATATATGTTTAATGAAACAAATTATTATGTAAATAATTTAACATTTATTCCCACATCAAAGTATTTCTGATTTGAAAAACAATTCAGTGAGATTCTTTAGAAATAAAAACCAAAATACTCCTCCAGGTATTCTTTAGATTGTTTTGTCTAAGATAGGGCATGTGGAAAAATACACTGAGTTGCAGTTATTTTCCATGTGCGTCTTCAATAGGTATTTCCATTAGCATCTGCTAGCCACTCTAAAGAAAAAGATTTTGGGATTTTTCTTGTGAAAAAAGGAGAAAAGGAAATCGATTTTTTTTAAATTTTATTTTAATTTGCAAGTCACGGGCCAAGTCTTTAGAAAAGCGAATCTGAATAGTGCAAATGTTAGTGAATATGGTACTGTGTGGCCACGAACACCCATTCAGTCTCCTTAAATTTTTATATTTACAGAAATGAAGGTCCATTTGAATTTAACATAAAAAATTTTTATAAAAAATTTTGCACTACATTATTAACTTTTTGATCACTTGGCTTCAGGTTACTGAGATAATGTGATCTCAGAAGTTTTAAATACATGCAAATATGTACCTATCAATATCAGAATGAAAAGTGTAGTCATCATTCAGAGTCCTTAAAAAAATTGGCTGATGGAGTCACCAAGCCACTCTCAATAACATTTGAGAAGTCCTGGCAGTCAGGTGCAGTCCCTAGTGACTGGAAGAAGGGGCATTGTCAAAATTGTCACTCATTGTCAAAAAGGGTGTAAAGGAGGACCCTGGGAACTACTGACCTGTTAGCCTCACCTCTGTGCCTGGGAAAATCATGGAGCAGATTCTCCTAGAAGGTCTGTTAAGGCACATGGAGGAGAGGGAGGTGATCAGAGACAGTCAGCATGGCTTCACTAAGGGCACATCCTGTCTGACAAACCTAGTGGCTTTCTACGATACTGTGTCTACCTCAGTGGACAAGGGACAAGCTGTGGATGTGATCTAGCTGGACTTGTGCAAGGCCTTTGACACAGTCCTCACAACATTCTACTGGCCAAGTTAGAGAGCTATGGATTGGATGGGTGGACTGTTCAGTGGATAAGGAACTGGCTGGCTGGTCACATCCAGAGGGTAGTGGTCAATGGCTCCAAGTGCAGCTGGAGATCAGTGACAAGTGGTGTCCCTCAGGGCTCTGTACTGGGGCCTGGACTGTTTAATATTTGTATAAACGCTATGGACAGCAGCATTGAGTGCACCAGCAGCAAGTGTGCAGATGACACCAAGCTATGGGGTGCTGGTGATAAGTTGGAGGGGCAGGATGTCATCCAGAAGGACCTGGACAAGCTGGAGAGGTGGGCCCAGGTGAACCTCATGAGCTTCAACAAGACCAAGTGCAGGGTCCTGCACCTGGGTCAGAACAATCCCCACTATCAATCCAGGCTGGGGGATGAGATGATGGAGAGCAGCCCTGCAGAAAAGGCCTTGGGGTGCTGGTGGCTGAGAAGCTGGCCATGAGCAAACAGTGCACGCTGGCAGCCCAGAAGCACAATGGCATCCTGGGCTGCAGCAAGAGAAGCGTGGCCAGCAGATCCAGAGAGGTGATTCTGCCACTTTACTCTGCTCTGGTGAGACCTCCTCTGGAATACTGTGTCCAGTTCTGGAGCCCTCAACACAGAAAGGACATGGAGCTGATGGAGCAGGTCCAGAGGAGGCCACAAAAATGATCAGGGGGCTGGAACACCTCTCCTACAAGGACAGGCTGAGGGAGATGGGATTGTTCAGCCTGGAGAAGAGAAGGCTTCGGGGCAACCTACTAGTGACTTTCCAGTACCTAGAAGGAACTTCCAAGCAGGCTGCAGAGGGCCTGTTTGCAAAGGCCTGAAGTGAAAGGACAAGGGGCAATGGTTTTAAATTGGAGAAGAGTAGATTTAAACTGGATATTAGAAAGAAGTTCCTCCCCACGAGGGTGGTGGAACACTGGCACAGGTTACCCAGGGAGGTGGTTGAGTTCCCATCCCTGGAGGCATTCCAGGTGAGGCTTGCCAGGGCTCTGGGCAAGCTGATCTAGTTGGGGATGTCCCTGCCCAGTGCAGGCGGTTTGGACTAGATGAGCTCCAGAGGTGCCTTCCAACCCTAACCATTCTAGGATTCTATGATTTAGTCACGTTTGAGACCATTATCCCCAAGATTATTAGAAAGGTTGATCGGTAACAAAATTACAAATTATTCCAATAGAAATAAACTGTTTCTTCCTTCCAATTTTAATTCATGAATTCCAATTCGTTTTAAGTCAGTAAACAGTTCAATCAAGAATAATAGAGCTATAATATATTAACGTTACTAATTTGGCAAGCAAATGAAGCTTTCTACTGTTTTCAAGAAGCGAAGTCAATTTACTTGCAACTCACATATTTTGACTGAATTCACTGTGAATGTATGTAGGTATCAGATACAATTTTTTGACAGATTTCTATAGTGTAATTGCTTAAAACTAAGTTTTATATTAAGGAGACTAACGTTGAAATATTATCAGATAAACACATGATAATAAATTATGGGGAAAATAATAAGAAAAAGACTTAGAGATCAGTTTGAGACATTTTTGAAACTGAGATTCTGGAACACACACCATAGTCCCTTTCTCCCTACCCCCAAGGGCATTGTACACATCTTTTTTCCTGAGTCATCTCTCATTTTTAATGAAAAGAGTATACTTTCTTCTAGTGTACTAGAAACTAAACTAGAAACGATCTTAGTTTTATGTATGCAATTTTACTACTTATCAATATGTAAATCAATGTAACCAATAAGAATAAATAATTTCTTAGGTTTTGTTTGGGTTTGGTGTTGTTGTTTTTTTTCTCCTTCAGCTAAAATCAACTGTATTTCTCTATCCCAGTGGTTTGTAAGGTAAATATTGAGATACTGATATTCAGAATCCGTGGTAGTGAGAAGTGCAGATATATTTTTATGTCTATATATTTATAGATAGATATCATTGTAGTTCTACCACGGAATACTTCAGAAGGATATTTATTCTCACAACATATGATTTCTTTATATTGATTTTATGAATATGTTTAATATCACTAAGTCTATTCTGATTTTGTTTTTCAAGTCATTATAAATTGAAATATCTCTTTCTGAAATGCTAAGGCATTTGGAGCTGTGTGAATACTGTATGCAATAAAGACATTCCACCTTAATTTTGTGACATGATATCTAATTGGTTTATAAATAATCTCATTGATAAATACTATGAACTTTGGATTATTCTAATTATTGATTTGAAATAGCTGATTATGCTTACAAGCTTCACTTACCACTGAATGGGAAAAATGCAAGAATTCAGAACAAGTAAAATATATATAAGAGAACAGAAAACATTAAAATAACTAAAGTGTATATTGGGCTGCTTGCATGAGTATGGAGACATAGAAACTAAAAGATGAAAGATTAAAAATTTAAAAGGAAGTTATTTGGGTTAATGTGAAGCCAAGAAATATACCTAGCATTGGTAATAATTTTTTTCCAGCACAGATTTTGAGATGAAAATTCTTACTTATAAAGCAATTAATTTTGTGAATATCATTAGGTTAAAGATTTGGGGTTTTTACTAGGTTGAGAATAAGGTACTATTTTTAACAAATACACTGACTTGAAGGGAAATGAAAAATAATGATGACAAAAGAAAGGAAAATTATTTTAAAAGCTATAGAAAATTATCTTTTAGATTATTATATTATTATGGAAAAATGTTCTATTATTAACTGCCACACGATTACAGAAAAATATGTTTTCTTTTTCTAACAGCAGTTTTGAAGAAACTAAGAAATTATTAAATAGTATTGCTCCAATTCTCAAGTATCTCTTCCATGCCAGACCAAGAAAGTCATTCAGCAATAGTGCAAGTTCCCAAATTTAACTGGATTCCTAATACTCTGCTCACTCAAAGTTCCATTAGAATTTAAGTATATGGATCCGATCTATATGAACTATAGCTGACAGACTTAATATGTCTGAATACTAGTACAAATCCATTCATTTCTTTTGGTTTTGAAGTCCCATTTCTTACCATTTCTGTCTCTAATTTGACATTTTCTTCTGTGATTTTCCATGGTCCATCTCCTCATCTGTATGGCACACTAGCATTTTTCCTTGTGTTATTCTTGACATTGTTTTAGCTGGAGTGGTTTTGTGCTAAAGATTTTGTTGTAGTATGCGTGTGCAAACGTGTGGAAAAAAACACAGCTTCCCCTGGATTTAAAAATTTTAGATTTTGCTTCAGTAAAATTGAATATTAGTCAGTTTTCTGTCCATGAAAATGCTTATATGTAAGTTACTTCTAATCCATTTTATAATAAGAAATAAACAAGATACACTGCTGAGTGCTTCTTGGAGGAAATATCTCCAGTGACGAAAGATCTTGACCATATCTCTGTTTTCTTACTTTCATTATTGAAATATGCAACTTTGGACCCTCAGGCCAAAGAAAACTTGCCTGCACTCAGGCTGAGCTGTTGCACTGAAGAAGTCTCTGCTTTGCCTCTTTGCTTCAGAATCTTGTTCTCATATCACTGTGTTCACTTTTCAGGTAGAGTTCAGTATATTGGACTTGATGATCCTTGTGGGTCCCTTCCAAACTGAGATATTCTGTGATATTCTGTGATATTGCAATAGCAGTAGTGCCTTGCAGCCAACACAGTATTGCAGCAGCACTGTAGTTGCCTTAGTGCTACGGTGGCAAGTTGTAGCTACTACAGCTACTGTTAGTACTGTTAGTTGATTGCAAATTATGTGACAACATTGATCCAAGCACAAAAAAATCTTAATGTTTTACAGAAGAATTAATGACTTTCTCACTTTGGTAAATTATAAATTCCTGAATGCTCGTTGGGTTTGTGAGAAGGGTGAAGGAATACTTGACAAGAACTTAATTTTAAATAAAATGTGTGAAACAAAATGGATGAAAGCACTTAATATTATTAAAATAATGTTCTTGATCCATGGACTTTTGATGAATGATGAACAGCTTTGTTAATTTACAGACTTATTTCAAAATTTAAATGGCATTTAGCACATGTAGAAATTGAACTCCTTTCATTAATATTTCATTAAAAATGAATTTCAATCAAGGCACTTAGACTTTTGGACATTTTTAATTAAATTTTTACATTTTAAACATTTTAACATTTTAAAATGCTACATCAACTTATCCAAAAACTGAAGGTCTACTGCCACATACTGCCTGTGTGAACAGAGAAGGAAAAAGCTGCACAGCAAAGTTTAGTAACAAATGCCTTGCAGACACTGCTAATGTGGAGCTAGACTAGTCTTAGCTATTCCACTTGGGCCAGCAAATATACTGATAGTAGATTAAGTTTCCTGACATCACCTCTGATGAAATGGATGTTCTATATCCATGCCATATATATCTTAATATGCATGTATGCTACAAGGTTGTACCCTATATATGCCTATTCACAATAGGTTTTCCTTAATGGTCTATCAAACTATTCCATCTATTGATTTTTTGCTATTCCATCTAAGTTATTGTTAGAAAGATAGCACAGCAAATATCACTACATGTTTAATACAAGTAACTATGAAACTGTTGTTTTCCTAGACCTTTTGTAATTAACAGTAGGCAGCTGATGATGTACATTCTCTTCTTCGAAACACTTTAAGTATGTGAAGCTAAGATTATGTAGCAGTTTATAGTGTAAATTATATTATGTAAACTGTCAGTTTATGCATTCATGTATATCTGATATAAGCATTAGTTAAGAAAGCAGTGATTTGGTTTTGCTATCTCATGGGTCCCTAAGTTGTCATTTTGAAATGTTTAAACACTCACAGACTAACCTTTAGCAATTATTTTTATGTAAATTGTGTATGAAAGTATGAGGTTTATTCCATGACAAGAAATTGCAGAAGTTGTAAATAGAAGACGTACGACACTTAATAAATCCCATTTAATATTTTCATCCTTTTCTGTGGCAGATATGCCCTTGCTGTCTCCAGCTCCTGCTGAAGAGCTATTTGCAGCAGTGAGTTCCTCATGTTTTCATCATCTCTGTATAACTTACCCCAGCATTAGCCAAAACATTCAAAAGAATCTGCTTCTGCAGTAGAGTATTATCTTTGTTAAAGGATCTTGAGCTTAGTATCTTCTTTTCTATCCCCAAATTTCCACTCTAGTGATGGTTCAGTAACAGCAGAATTCTCCTTCATGAACATCTGATGCAGTTGCTGCATCCTTTACCACCTAAAATGTGTTTGAGAGATGTGTCTCTATTTACCAGCCAAATCACACTCTGCAGTAAGCCTAAATACTCCTGCCAAATGAATGTTTTTCCTCTTTCACTGACAATGAAAATAAGCACAAATATAGAGAAATTTGTAAGACTTGTCTGTTTAAACATGGAGCTGTACCGAATGCTTACTTTTGTTTCTCTCACATTGTCCTGGTTTGACCAGAAGCTAGGGTCAAAAGAACAATCTTTTGAGGAAAGGTCTCCAAGACCCCCNACAAGAATACTTGTGTATATAAAAGTATTTCCAAATATAATCTATATTCTAAAATAAGTATTTTGAAATTTTAAGGATGACAGAAGCCCGGAACAGGCTGCCCAGGAGGCTGTGGAGTCTCCTTGTCTGGAGACATTCCAGAGCTGCCTGGACGCATTCCTGTGTGACCTGGTCTAGGTGATCCTGCTCTGGCAGGGAGGTTGGATTAGATGATCTGTCTAGGTCCCTTCCAACCCCTAACATTCTGTGATTCTATGATTTTATGAAATAAACTTGAAATCACATATATAGAAACAGGCTTGCACACACACACACACACACACACAAACAAGCCCCACACTGGCACACGATTATTTTACCTGAAGCAGTAGGAAGACCTTGAGGTCAGGGTATTGGTATGTCCAAATGCTGGCAGAGCTACATGTGACCAGCTTTGCATTCTATACATAAAAGTACATAATTCTAAGGACTTACGTGTTAAAGCTCAATAAAGCAAAGAGAAATGGCTTGAAGAGTGTTCACGGGCTCAAGAATGCAAATATGTATATGTAAATTCATTTTTTAAAAAAGATATAAAGGAATAAAAAGTTAAACTCAATGCCCCCTGCCAAACCACAGCAGATGTGAGAGGTAGGAAGACACTTCCAAAGCAGTGTGCAAATCTATCAGTGCACAGCATTCCCTTGTCTCAGCCTCCAAACACCTCTTTGAAAGATTTCCCTAAGGTTTTGTCTGGTATTTTCTTATTCCTAAGAAAACACTAAGCTTTCATGGCAGAAATGAAAGAAAAATAGCAAAGACTGAAAAAGAATAGGCTGTGCAAAATGATACAACAAGCATAGTAACTCTGGCTGTATTAACAGATTTTGGTGCAGGAAAGTGAAAAAAATAATCCCTAGTGAAAATTTCATACTCTGAGAAAACATATTTCAAATATTCAGCTTAAAATGTTTAGAGGATAAAAGCTAACTTTCAGTAAGAAACATTTTACAGTAGCAAAAAAAGTTGTAGCTACACATTAGCAGCTGCTCCAGATGTTCCTGTGTCTTATAGACATAGGAAAATTTTTCATTATCAAAGAGGGATAAGAGAGGTTTTCCTGTCATAAATACCAAGCACAACCTTTCAGGACACCAACATAACTCAGAAACAAGCTCAAGGACTCGAAGAAGACATACCAATGCTGTGGATGGGTACCATATCTCATAGAACTTGTTTCATGGTTTAGCCTGTCAGTCATAAGCCCAGAAAGATCTGCTACAGTAATGTTATGAGATAGTATGGTATAGAATGAGAGTTCTATAAGGATTTATAATATAAGAAACATAATTTGTTTCTCTTCTCAAAAGAAGCAAGACTATTGACCAAATGCTGCCTGAACCACCGATTACTTTACTTGCTATAAAAAAAATATGCAGAGAATTCCTTAGAATTAGTGACATTTTTTCATCCCACAACTATAATTACTAGACTATATGAAATTCTGTAATATGCATTTTGATTAATTTATCACATTAAGTTAGAATACTAGTTAATTCTCTTCGTGGAGCAGTAGAGAGCTCTAGATGTGGTTTTATAATGCAGTTGTCATGCTTTACTTGTTAGCAGCTTTTCAGTCTTAGAATTATTCCAAAGTTACCTGCTTAAAAGGAGAATGACAGAAAAGCAGTCCATAGATGACCAATGAGGCATGATTCTGTTAATTTACTCATTCAAGAAAACCTATCTTGCATGAACAGTGCAATTTGAATTACTTGTACTACTTTTTGCTTTAGGAAGGATCAGGAACCTAAGCAGGTGTTTAAAACTGAACCTACAAAAGTGATACAAAACTAGACTTACATACATCTGCTGTCAAAGTCACTTTATCAAGAAGGTTCAACATGGACTGACCATGACAGTAAAATGTGTTCATTTCTACAAAGTAAATAATTGAACTAGAACTAAAATGACCTGATTCCTAGAAAAAATGTGTAGGATCATTATGTTGTGTTTGAATTTGTTTATGTTCCATAAGTAGAATCACAGAATGTTTTAGGTTAGAAGGCACCTTTCATGGTCGTGTAGTCCAACACCCTTGCACTGAGCAGGGACATCATTAACTAGATCAGGTTGCTCAGAGCCCCAGACATCCCGTCCTGGAATGGTTCCAGGGATGGGTCATCTACCACCTAGCTAGGCAATCCGGGCCAGCGTCTCACCACCCTCCGAGTATAGAATTTCTCCCTTATATCTAATCTGAATCTCCATCTTCCCTTGACCTATAGCTAGAAGCCCTGCTAAAAGGTCTGTTCTCATTTTCCTTCCAGTGGTGAAAGGCGCAAGAAGCTTTCCCTGGAGCCTTCAGATCTCCAGGATGAACAGCCCCAACTCTCAAGTAGTTCAATGCTAATTTATAATTAAATGGTGTGCCGTAGAGAAAGTACTAAGAAAGGGTTTTTTGTGTTTCAGATTTTAAAAAAGTTATAAGATGGTTTCCACAGCAGCTGTGACATTGCACACCAGTATAATTGCAGACCTCTTAATTTTATTTATTTATTTGTGCCTGCAGCTTTGCCTCTGGCACAAACCTTTGCAACTGAGTTGAAGCTTATGATACATGTCGTGCTTTTTTTCACTTCCAAATATAGATCTGACCAGCCAGTTTAAAAGGAGAATTCTCATGGCTACAAAAAGAGATAGACATAAAAGTGAATTTCTAGTTTTCAGAATATACTTTCTCAGCTTGCATTCTAGACTTAGGAAAAAATCCACAGTGGCTTAGTTTAAACTTCATGTAGTGAACTGCTTGTTTTACATGTGAGTGAAGGGTGTTACAAAATGACTGCTTCAGGACTCAGATTGTTCTGGAATGTAGAAAGTATAGAAACAGCAGCATTTGGACAGGAAAAAAAAAAAAAGGCTGAGGGGAGCAGATGCTGCAAATCTTGTTGCAAGGTCTCAGAAGTAAATTCTGATTATTTACTATGTCTTATGTGGGGATAAATCTGTGTGGAATTGAATGAAGTAGAAAAAACAGACTATGCTTTTTAGGAGAACAGTGATCTTTACTGCTTCTCTTCAGTAAAAAAAGTAATTAAAAATGAAAAAAGTAATTAAAGAGGAACTTTGATTTTTTTTCAGGAAGCTATGTGTGGCAAAGTTTGCTAGAAAGTGCTGAAGCTAGAATTACACAGACATAAAGGTTAATATATATTACAAATGAATAATGTTATCTATACATATCATTATGTAGATGATGAGAGATTATTCATAATGGAATAAACAAATCATAAAGAAAATAAAAGTGGAAGCAAGGACGGGATCTTGGGAAGAGTATAGGGATGCTGCCCGATGGTGTAGAGATGAGGTCAGGAGGGAGAAAGCACAGGTAGAGCTCAACTTAGCAAAGGAGGCAAAGAGTAACAAGAAGGGATTCTACAGATATGTCAATGGAAGGTCAAAGAAAACATTTCCCCCGATGAGCAAGAATGGAGAACTAATAACAACAGATGAGGAGAAGGCTGAGGTTCTCAACAACCTTTTTGCTTCTGTCTTCACTGGCAACCTCTCTCCCAACACCTCCCAAGTTAAAAAACCANCAGTAGTGACTTCCCAGTACCTAAAGGGAAATTACAAGAAGGCTGGAGAGGGCCTGTTTGCAAAGGCCTGTAATGAAAGGACAAGGGGCAATGGTTTTAAATTGGAGAGGAGGAGATTTAAACTTGATATTAGGAAAAAATTTCCTAATCTCTGTCACCATATTCATATGGCTGACATCCTTTGTCACCTGGTTAAGTCTTTGTTATTGGAATTTCCTTGGCAGTGCTACTGTGTATTTCTCTATATCCGACACATCTGTGTCTGTTGCCAGTGTGCAAGCACATTGGTTTCTTGCCAGGAGGAAGATGAAATTAACACTCTTGGTAGTCTTAGGCCAAAATTAACTGTGATCAAGATATAGCAATTTTGTGTGTGTTACTCTTCATTAAATTTGAAAGAAATTACCTTATTATTACTTTTCTTTGAGCGATTTATTTTTAATAGTGAAAAAAATAGGCTAATCACCTTTTGCAACACACAAGGACTTGTGTGACCACCTTGTTCCACTTTCCTATAAAAGTCTGAAATATAAGGCTACACCATACTTAAATACACATTCCCATTCACACCCCAAGATTATTGTCTTGTATAGGGTTGTATAGCAGCCCAATGCTAAATTCAAACCACTTAGAGATTATGATGTTACAAACAGACTTTCAGTGTAGGGTGTTAAGGGGAGATGCTTGGCAGAAGGATAAAAACAATAACAAAATCCAAACTGAGAAATGTCTAATATCATGAAACTTGATAATGAATACTAAAAGACATAGAATTCCATTATCAATATTTAAGAGCAGGCTAGAGCAGTAAAGGAGTTATGAGGCAAACACATGAGAAACTTAAAAAAAAAATGTTAAAAATGGAGTCCTACTAATTTATACTTCTTAACAATTCCTGATTATAATTAAACAAAGATTCTTATTATCTCAGTGTCTCTGCATATGTGCGGAAAAGTGGATAAACAATGGAAGGGCACTGCTCAATGGTCAGAAAAGAAAAAATACAGAGTTCCTCATCAACACATAGATACCCTTAAGTAATAAAGTAGCTATGGATGAATGCAGGGCTCAGGATAAAATCTTCATGATATTTATCATGAGACACACCCAAAGACTGATATCTAAGTCCAGTAAAATATAGCATATTACCTACATTTCTATACTGTGAAGATAAATGAAGAAAATTTTCATTATGTTACCAGTTACACACTGATAAGCTTTTATTTTCCTTCTTAAAAAAAAACCCTAATTTTGTTTTTTCTTCTTCTCCTGTGAGATATGGAAATACATAGGACTTAAAGAAGAAAAGCTAAATGTGGTTGCAGGGGAGAACTCCTCCCCAGACCTACACACTACCTCTCAGTTTATGTGCGCTGTGTAAATCTACTCACTCCCATACAACTAAATTTGTAAGTGAAATGAGATTTTGCCCTCTCTCTGTCTTCTGTAACAGACTTTAACCCTCTGTGGAACTGCTAGTACATTCTTCTTGAACATATATGTCTGTATGTTAAAGAGTGCACAAGAGATCAAATCGAGTGTCTAGAGATGAGACATCTATCTGTCCCTGCTGATATTACATGTACAGTGTCAGTATAACGTAAATAAAGGCTTTTGCTCAATTATATCCTATTCCTTAGTGATGGCAATATATTTGAAAACAATGATCTCAGGACTATAACCTGGGATTGAAACACAGAAGAAAATGCATAAATGTGCTGTGGAGGAAGTTATATTTTAGAGGAAAAGAATTGACCTCCAGTGGAAAAAAAAAGTAAATTAAAGTACTGTTCTTATAAAAAAGCTGTAACTTAAACCAAAAGCAGTGAGTTGTGAAATTTTAATGTTAGATTATCTCAACTGCAACAATTTTATGACTCTGGGAAGAGAGTGCAATACAGGTGTGATGTTCTGTACAATGTCTTTTAATGCACACATCTGGATGGCATGCTATAAAGCAGAGGAGACTATGGCAAGCGGGTGGCTGAGAAGCAGTTACTGGAGTACAACTTTAGCAGGAAGAAACTCAAGTGGTTTAGATCTGAGTATAAATTCCACTTCTATAGCATTACACCAGAATAACTGAAAAGCCATCCACTATTAAATTAATTGCATTTGGTTTGAATCTACATTGTCATACATAAAGCAAATTGATAGAGCACTCAATGTGAGTCCTTAGAGATATTGCTTTCCCTAGGCTTAACTACTCAGCTTTCAACAAGTGGTGTCATTCTAGAACTACAAGTTTCTTAGGCAAATGGGTGACATTTTCTTTTCATGTTGGCCAAAAGATATCTTTGTGCCAGATGTAAAAGAATGACATATGGTCACTGAATTTGTATCCTTTTGAAATCTTCTTTATAAAAATTTACAATGGCCTCACAGCCACTAATGCATAGATTTGGGGGATATTTGGGGGCTATTGTTCAAATTAAAATAAAAATCAGGCAGAGTTATACTGTAAAGGATTCCAAAGTCCATTTTGAAAAGGGCATTTAAGCTCCTAGGAGTTTATTGTTATTGCTTGTAGGGATTTTTTGTCAGTCAGTTAGTAATGTGAATTTTAGACACAATTACTCTATAAGTCCACAGAGTACCATTCTAAGAAATAGCTTATTACCCTTTTAAATTTCAGTTTGATTATCTATATGAGTTCTGAAAACAGTTTGTTAATTCTAGGTTGCCCAGGTGCTTGTGGAATGTTGTCATGTGTGATTTGGATAAAGACATAAGGGAAACCTATGTCCAAGAGGAGAACCAAACTCACTTATCCCAAATTTCTGGCTATTTACACAAACAATACCTCTTCCCTCATGGATCAGTTTTTAGCATTACTTAACAGGAGCTGTTGTTATTGAATTACTTTGTCATATTTGAAAACACAAAGCCACTTACATATGTAAGGATAATAGGATTTGGAAGGAATATTTCCCCCTGTTGGTATTCACTTGTGTAGCTGACTTTCACACTAATACAGAAATGCTCCTTGTAATAAACTCCTTCTATGTCTCACCTCAGAAAAAAATATTTGACCATATCAAATTGCATGAAATCAAACAGGCATTTCAAATGCTTCTTAACAGCAGTGCAAATCATGAGAAATTTTTTCTTATAAAGTACTCCACAGATTTTTTGGGGGTGTCATGTGATACAAATTGGTGAGTTAATATAAAGAAGGGCACAGAAAGAATTTTACAGTGATTTATTAGATGTTTGTTGAAACTGTCAGAAGACACAAAGATGTTTATGACTTCTTGACAGTTGAATAACTCTTGAGAAAGAGTGAAAAAGCAAAGCAAGAAATTATAACTCAGTTGGTACAAAAGGTCCTGTGAAAGACAAGAAATGATAAGTTAGTAATAGGTAAAGGGAGGAGTTGGGGGAAGCAGCAAATTAGCCCTCGCTGTGTGCATACAGAATCCTTTGTGCAAAGTTATGCTTTTATAGCTGCATGCAGACGTTCAGATGCCTACCAGCTTGACAGAGCACCTAAAGAGTTACAGCTCCTTTCCTCATCTGTCCCTTCCTCATTTGACCCCTACACACTTCTGCCAAAAGACATTGAAGGTTTTCACATGACAGTTTCCATGGCTTGTTTACGATGTCTCTAATGACATAGTTTAGTTGGAATGACCAAATGACCTCAACATTTCTAACTGTAAAAAAAATGTTTGAATCGCACCGTCTGCGTGTATAAATTTTTCTTCTGCTGGAAACCCACTTGATAACAAGTTTACTATCTTCTTGGTCAGCTGAGTTGCCATTTCCCATAATTAAAAAAAACAAAAACAAAAAAAAACCCAACAAAAACAAACTAAAAACCTTGCCCTCTGCCAGGAATCCCAGACTCTGACAGACTGTAAATGAGCCCTTTGGTTTTCTGAGCACATCTGTTGCATTTGTCATGTTGAAATTCATTCTAATACATTTGCATGCTTTTAAATTTGCTAAAATGATAGTCATAAGGACAATAATTTAGCAGAAATCAACAACCAGGTATTATCAGCATGGTCTAATTATGCCTTGTTCATAGGGATTTATTTCTTTAACAACCTGCATGTGCTGATCGAGAAGAAACTACTATAATTTAATTAATACAAATATACTATGCCTTTGCTCCTCAGTCCATTTCCTACTAACTGTCCCAAGAATTTACATCATATATCTGAAGGCCTAAATTGAATTCAACCTGAAATATGATTGAGTGAAAAGAACTACCCAATCCTTTTTATAAACACCATAGCTGATTTTAAGCAGAAAGATAGTATAAATCTGAGCTATTTTATGCACACAGGCTAGAAGAGTATTTAAGGGTTGTAGAATAATGGGTTTTTTTGGTTTAAAATTATATACTTAAAAATATAGTAAGTCATTCAGTTTTGCGATTAACATTCTATACAATGTTAGATTTTCTCCTCTAGAAAAATCTTAAACTGATTCTTTTCAAAAGAATCTCATTGAGGTGTCTTTCTTTTTTTGTCACTTGACATTTCTCTACATCTGGAATCCTGGTGCTATATTTTCTCATTCTGAACATAACCATGTAGGTGGAGGTTACTAGACACATTGTAGTATATTACTTTGAAACACACTTTACAGCACCAGTGAATGGTATTTTTATGTAGATAATATCAGAAGCTACATGAAAAATGACCACTTAGACAAAAAACTGGTGAGTAACAAACTGATGAAAAGCTGACCTAGGAAGAAAGATGATATTGCTTGTTCTGAGCATAAACCAGTGTTAATTTGAGAATTTCTAAAGAGTGCAACAAATAGTGGAAGTGAAAAAATGGGAATCAAATACCTCTCATGACTTCAACTGGACAGAATAAATTAATTACGGATTTATAAAGAATGAATTATAAGACAGGGCAGCAGAAGGAAAAAAAAAAAATTGGAAAAAAAGCCCTCACCTAAGATCATCAAAGATGTGCACCTTGAGTCAAGAAACACCACCATATCTTGGATTCTTCCTTTTTATTAAAGCTTGCTTAATCATATTTTGTTTCTTTGCCCACCCTCTGAGTTGTTCATGGTCATAGCTTCTAGCAGGTGACTGTACTAGAAGTATTTCTTCAACTGGCTGGTCATATTTGTGAGGAGTTATGCATCCCACACTTAGTATTTTGATACTGTGTTCCCTGTAGAGGAGTGAGTACCACCTTCAAACACTATTATGCATCAAAATCTTATCTTTCATAAATTCACAGGATCATAATAAAATGGCTTGGGTTGGAAGGGACCATGAGGATAATTTAGCTTCAAACCCTCTGCAATGGGCAGGGATGTCACCCACTAGACCAGCTTGCCCAGAGCCACATCCAACTTGGCCTTGAGCAATGCCAGGGGTGGAGCATACACAACCTGCTTGGTCAACCTGTTCCAGTGCCTCACCACCCTCTGAGTAAAGGATTTCTTCCTAACATCTAATCCAAACCTCTCTTCATTCAGTTGAAAATCATTCCTCCCTTTTCTATGATTATCTATCTTTGTCTTTATCTTCTGTCTTTGGAAAATGTCTCACAACCTCTTTTTTATGAGCTCCCTTTAAGTATTGGAAGGCCATAATAAGATCTCCCCAGAGCCTTCTCTTCTCCAGACTGAACAACCCATATTATCTCAGCCTTTTCTGACAGGAGAGATGCTCCAGCCCTCTGATCACTTTGTGGCCCTCCTCTGGATCTGCTAGAAAAGGTCAATGTCTTTCTCATGCTGAAGGCCCCAGAGCTGGACATACCAGGCGGAATCTCAAGAGGGCAGAATAAAGGGACAGAATCACCTCTCTGAACCCACTGGCCTTACCAGGATACAGGTTACTTTCTGGGCTGCAAGAACGCATTGCTGGCTCATGGTTGGTTTTTTGTCCACCAGAACTGCCAAGTCCTTCTCCACAAGGTGGCTTTTGTTGAGTTCTGCTCCTTGTCACCTTGTACTTATCACAGTATCACAGTGTGTCAGGGGTTGGAAGGGACCTAGAAANGGCCCTCTTGCCCACAAGGGCACATTGCTGACTCATGGTCATCCTCCTATATGGCTGGGACTGCCTTGACCCATGTACGGGATCTTACACTTAGTCTTGTTGAACCTCATTCAGTTCATGTGGTTACACTTCTCAAAAACTATCCCTTCCTGTTGTGTCAACAGCAACACTTAGCTTTTCCTCATCTGCAAACTTGTTGAGGGTGCACTTGATTTCGTTGCCTATGTCATCGATAAAGATATTGAGGAATACCAGGCCTGAGACAGGGCCCAGGGGGACACCATTGTGTTTGCCAAAGTTATTTAAAGTTTTAATTACATTAGCCTCAAAAAAATTTTGCTTTTAAATTCCAGTATTATTTTTCTATTTATGCAATGTCGATAACCCTTTTGCATTTGAATATCCAAACTCCCTATATTCACCTAATTTCCTGTTCTGCCTTTTTCTCCCTAAATATCTTTCTTCTGACATCCCATAATGCAAATATTGAATAAACACTGCTAAAATCTTCAGCAGCTTTTTAAACTGTGAATAGTTTCCGTACACTTTTTAATCCTGTGGTTTATCAATTTACCTATTCCTGTCAAGGCACTTACAATCACACCCTTTCCTCACATCTTTCCATTTATGCACTTTTCAGTTTCTATCGTCATCTTACCTCAGTAGTATTTCTTTGTCTGTTGGACATAAAAATTTACGTTTTATATAATGAATAAACCTCTACTACTTTTCAGCATCCAATATCTGCTGTAAAAATACAACACGTAATTCATCTTAACAACTGGCAGTCTAGTAAGTAATAATTCTAGAACATTCATTGTACAGCATTTTGAAGAGTGCTGTTGCTTTGAAAAAGGTTAAATAGTAATAGGTGAAATGTTGTCAGGATAATTTGGTCAAGATAGTAAAAATTATGGCTGAAAATTTTAAGTTTAAAAATCCAGAACCATAAAATGCCAGATTAAGTTTAAAAAGCATAGTTGTTAATGTGTATAAAAGTCAGAGAAACCACACACAGACACATGCAGAGTATAAATCTCAAAAACAATTATGTTAATTCATGGCAATTAAAAAAGTTGTTTTCAAATCATCTTTAGTATTCAAACCATCTTTTAAAAATATCTAGGGAAGAGGAAGAGTTATGTTTACAGATTGCAAGCAAACAAAAATTAAGGACATAGAAACAGCAGCATGCACTGTATTGTACACACATGCTGTACCAGCAGACTAACATGTAAGTTTAGCTTATATAATTATTTACTACAATGGAATATGACTGAGGTTAGAAGAAGTATTAATGTTATTGAAAGGTAAAAGAGGAACTACTTATTTACCACAAGAAAAATGGAAAATTAGCAAGTAAAAATTATCTTCTCAACTTTTCCTTTTGCGCACCCACTTACGACCCTATGCAAGATATTTAATATCGCTTAAATATTTTAAATATATTAAAAATAGATGTATAGATATGTGTTAATTTTATTATAAATTATTTTATTAGAAATTGTATTACTATATATATTCATAAAATAGATACAGATATATTTATTTGGTTAATATATATACATTTTTCATTAATACATTTATTTTAAATATACTAATATATATTAAATAACTTGCTTCAGGGCTCATTTTTTATGTTCCACAACTACGGGTGAGTCTTACACCTCTTAAACATGCTGAATAACACATCAGACCTTCCTCATTCTGGGTTAATATAATTATTTTTGGAGTAAAATACTATTTACTGTGATAATTTGGCTGTTTGCAATATATATAGCTAGAATTTATGTAATCTATCTAGAATCTTTGTAATCTCAATTACAAACTTAAGATTTTGTTCTAAGGTGAAGCATAAGACTCTGCCGTACCCTAGAGAAATGTTATATTAGTACTAATAGAGACCTATTAATATTGTCCTAAAAAGCTAGAAAATACCCTATAGGAAAAAGATATTTCAGGCCTCACTCAAGTGCTCAGAAATTCTCTGGTTTTTCTTACTTGTTTTGAGAATCCTAACCATAGTTAAAATACTGACAAATCTGACTCTCAAACATGCGTTTATTTTAATACCACAGATGTTACTCATACCTATGGTGTTACATTGATATCTTATATATGAATCTTATGAATGTAAACTTACAGCAAAATTCAAGTGCTTATATAGCAATAACCTGAAACACAAACGTAAATTGGAGGAAGAAAACTATCAAAACCATCAGAAAAGTTCAAAAACACGAAACAAAACAATTCTTGATGTGCTGGTTGCAGCTGGAACCTGTCATGGAAACACATACTCAAAAGGAGAATTCTTTGGTCCCCTCCTGCACTGCAAGCCTTGATGCAGTTGAGCCAATTCATTTTTATCTCTCCTTTTTTTTTTTNGGCTGGGACTGCCTTGACCCATGTACGGGATCTTACACTTAGTCTTGTTGAACCTCATTCAGTTCATGTGGTTACACTTCTCAAAAACTATCCCTTCCTGTTGTGTCAACAGCAACACTTAGCTTTTCCTCATCTGCAAACTTGTTGAGGGTGCACTTGATTTCGTTGCCTATGTCATCGATAAAGATATTGAGGAATACCAGGCCTGAGACAGGGCCCAGGGGGACACCATTGTGTTTGCCAAAGTTATTTAAAGTTTTAATTACATTAGCCTCAAAAAAATTTTGCTTTTAAATTCCAGTATTATTTTTCTATTTATGCAATGTCGATAACCCTTTTGCATTTGAATATCCAAACTCCCTATATTCACCTAATTTCCTGTTCTGCCTTTTTCTCCCTAAATATCTTTCTTCTGACATCCCATAATGCAAATATTGAATAAACACTGCTAAAATCTTCAGCAGCTTTTTAAACTGTGAATAGTTTCCGTACACTTTTTAATCCTGTGGTTTATCAATTTACCTATTCCTGTCAAGGCACTTACAATCACACCCTTTCCTCACATCTTTCCATTTATGCACTTTTCAGTTTCTATCGTCATCTTACCTCAGTAGTATTTCTTTGTCTGTTGGACATAAAAATTTACGTTTTATATAATGAATAAACCTCTACTACTTTTCAGCATCCAATATCTGCTGTAAAAATACAACACGTAATTCATCTTAACAACTGGCAGTCTAGTAAGTAATAATTCTAGAACATTCATTGTACAGCATTTTGAAGAGTGCTGTTGCTTTGAAAAAGGTTAAATAGTAATAGGTGAAATGTTGTCAGGATAATTTGGTCAAGATAGTAAAAATTATGGCTGAAAATTTTAAGTTTAAAAATCCAGAACCATAAAATGCCAGATTAAGTTTAAAAAGCATAGTTGTTAATGTGTATAAAAGTCAGAGAAACCACACACAGACACATGCAGAGTATAAATCTCAAAAACAATTATGTTAATTCATGGCAATTAAAAAAGTTGTTTTCAAATCATCTTTAGTATTCAAACCATCTTTTAAAAATATCTAGGGAAGAGGAAGAGTTATGTTTACAGATTGCAAGCAAACAAAAATTAAGGACATAGAAACAGCAGCATGCACTGTATTGTACACACATGCTGTACCAGCAGACTAACATGTAAGTTTAGCTTATATAATTATTTACTACAATGGAATATGACTGAGGTTAGAAGAAGTATTAATGTTATTGAAAGGTAAAAGAGGAACTACTTATTTACCACAAGAAAAATGGAAAATTAGCAAGTAAAAATTATCTTCTCAACTTTTCCTTTTGCGCACCCACTTACGACCCTATGCAAGATATTTAATATCGCTTAAATATTTTAAATATATTAAAAATAGATGTATAGATATGTGTTAATTTTATTATAAATTATTTTATTAGAAATTGTATTACTATATATATTCATAAAATAGATACAGATATATTTATTTGGTTAATATATATACATTTTTCATTAATACATTTATTTTAAATATACTAATATATATTAAATAACTTGCTTCAGGGCTCATTTTTTATGTTCCACAACTACGGGTGAGTCTTACACCTCTTAAACATGCTGAATAACACATCAGACCTTCCTCATTCTGGGTTAATATAATTATTTTTGGAGTAAAATACTATTTACTGTGATAATTTGGCTGTTTGCAATATATATAGCTAGAATTTATGTAATCTATCTAGAATCTTTGTAATCTCAATTACAAACTTAAGATTTTGTTCTAAGGTGAAGCATAAGACTCTGCCGTACCCTAGAGAAATGTTATATTAGTACTAATAGAGACCTATTAATATTGTCCTAAAAAGCTAGAAAATACCCTATAGGAAAAAGATATTTCAGGCCTCACTCAAGTGCTCAGAAATTCTCTGGTTTTTCTTACTTGTTTTGAGAATCCTAACCATAGTTAAAATACTGACAAATCTGACTCTCAAACATGCGTTTATTTTAATACCACAGATGTTACTCATACCTATGGTGTTACATTGATATCTTATATATGAATCTTATGAATGTAAACTTACAGCAAAATTCAAGTGCTTATATAGCAATAACCTGAAACACAAACGTAAATTGGAGGAAGAAAACTATCAAAACCATCAGAAAAGTTCAAAAACACGAAACAAAACAATTCTTGATGTGCTGGTTGCAGCTGGAACCTGTCATGGAAACACATACTCAAAAGGAGAATTCTTTGGTCCCCTCCTGCACTGCAAGCCTTGATGCAGTTGAGCCAATTCATTTTTATCTCTCCTTTTTTTTTTTCAGCTGCCAGCAGTGCATATCAAAAATATTGGCTGCTGCTTAGTTCTTACAGTGACAACACAGAGCTTTTTAGAGGGACTTTTGTGTAAATTGGTCTCTACAATTTTTTTTTTCAGCTACTGTAGTATTTATAGGATAGCGAAATAACTTCATTGCTTTATGGAGTAGTGTGAAGCACCACTAAAACCTGTGGTAAGACTGAAGGATTTGAAATGAGCTGGAACATCTACTCTATGTAAAAGATAAAATAAATTATCAGTCCAAAAGGTATCTTTAAATTCTTTACACATAAAACAGAAGTAATGAATAACAAATAGAGTATTTGTAACTTTACAATAAAAAATATATTGACACAATAGCTTCAAAAATATATTACATTCTACTATAAATTCCTTTATGTAACTTCGTGCAGCTAAGTGCATCACTTGAATCTGCAATGCACAATCTTTTGCTATTCTCCTAAAAATTACTTTGTTTTAAAATACAAATGTTTTTTTCAACAACAGTGTGTACCTCTGACTGTGATGTTGCTACAGAGTGATTAAAAAAATAAATCCTATACCAGAAATATTGGAATATACAAGCTCAAAGAATTCTGTTTCCATTTTTCTTCTGATTTTATCTCAAAATATTTGTGATGGTCAGTTCTAATAGGTTCCACAATGAATAGTGAGATTTCCAGACAGAGAAGCTACATGGCTTGGGAAAACTGTATGTCCTTTGACTCAAAAAGTTGCAGAATTTTCCTTTCTGTTCAGTTCATACTTTAGAACAACTACTACCTGGTTTTGGTAATTTGTACTGTTAATGGGGAGTTTTTAAGTCTAAAAGACTTGTTGAATGCTCCCTAAATTATATGCAAATATTATCCTTGTTACACTTAGATATTTTAACACACCCTAATTCATAATCCTTTTCAAAAGACACTCAAGATCCAACTAGCTATGCCATCTCTGATTTTTCTAGGCAACGTCTTCAGGAGAAATTTCAGTGAAGCAAACGAATAAAAAAGGTTTAGGAGAATGATAATGAACAAAAGCTATTTCTTTGCTACCAAAAATGTCTCAAAGAACATTACATGTACAGAATATGAGGCAGTCAAGTCCTTAATACTTTTTTTGTCTGTGTCCCTATCAAGTTTGTTCATCCCAGATGTACAATGAGATGATCTTATCTCAATCTTTATGGCCATTTAGCTCTTATTCACAACTTTCAGGGCATGAGGAGAGCATTAAAAATATCTTGTTCAATCTGTTACCTAAGCTGTATCATAGGCTTTTGAAATATTTGATTTGAACTGCAGCACATCATCTGGTAATGTTCAGTCTTGGCTTTGAAAAGTGCATCTCAGTACAATCTATGGCAATCCTTGGCAGGTAATTCTCATAACAGTCAGTGTTAGCAATATGACTCTTTCTTCTGCCAGCCTGGTCTAATTTTCTGCCCATGCTTCTGGGCTACATATGCTCTGTCCAAGACAATTAAAAAAAAATCTTTTCTAAAATTCTTTACTCATTTGAGAGACAAAAACTACACTTAAATTATATATGCTTTATCTTCAGTTTTTCTACAGCTACAGTATTAATATTTACTCTTTAAAAAATGTCTTAGCAGGTCCTGTCTCGATGATTTTTCAACACTTTTGGGAATCTGGAGAGGTCCCAAAGGACTGGAAGCATGCTAATGTAGTTCCTGTTTTCAAGATGGGTAACAGGAATGACCCTGATAATTACAGGCCAGTTAGTCTTATTCTATACTGGGCAAAATTATGGAGATGATCGTTCTGGGAGTCATAGATAAGCACCTGTCAGACAATGCGATTATTAGTCTTAGTCAGCATGGGTTAATAAAAGGGAAGTCATGTTTGACAAACTTGATTTCATTTTACAATGAGATTACCTATCTAGTTAATCAAGGGAGACCAGCTGATGTCATCTTCTTGGACTTTAGTAAAGCTTTCAACACTGTCTCCCATAGTATTCTTTTAGATAAAATGTCAAGCATTAAGCTAGATAAAAGAATCATCAGGTGGGCATACAGCTCGCTGAGAGCTAGAGCCCAGAGGGTTGTGGTGAATGGAGTTAATTCAGGCTGGAGGCAGGTGACGGGTGGGGTACCTCAGGGATCCATCTTGGGACAAGCGCTGTTTAATATTTTTATAAATGACTTAGATATAGGACTTGAAGGACTGGTAAGTAAATTTGCAGACAATACCAAGTTGGGGGGTGCTATGGACTCCATTGGAGGATGTGAGGTTCTCCAGAGAGATTTGGATAGATTGGAGGTCTGGGCAGTCACAAATCAAATGAAATTTAACAAGAATAAGTGTTGGGTTTTACACTTGGGGAGGTGTAACCCAAACCCTACCTGTTTTCTGGGGAATGTTAGCCTGGAATGCAGCACAGCTGAGAGGGATCTGAGAGTAATAATATATAGTAAAATGAAGATGAGTCAGCAGTGTGCCTCAACAGCCAAGAGAGCTAACTGGATCCTGGGGTGCATCAAGCACTCCATCTCTAGCTGAGCGAAAGAGATGATAGTCCCACTATACTTGGCACTAGTGCAGCCTCACCTGGAGTATTGTGTGCAGTTTCTTGGCACCACAGTATAAGAAGGACGTGAAGTTGCTGGAGAGCATCCAGAGGAGGGCCACAAAGATGGTTAAGGGCTTGGAGGGGAAGACGTATGAAGAAAGGCTGAATTCACTTGGCCTGTTCAGTCTGGAGAAGAGAAGACTGAGGGGGATCTCATAGCAGTTTATAACCTCCTCACCAGAGAGGGAGGAGTGGGGGCTAGGCTCTTCTCTTTAGTGGACAGTGACAGGGGATGGGGGAATGGTATGAAGCTGTCCTGGGGGAAATTCAAGCTGGATGTTAGGAAAAAGTTTTTCACTCAGAGGGTGGTGGAGCATTGGAACAGGGTCCCCAGGGAGGTGGTCATGGCTCCAAATCTTGTGGAGTTTAAGAGACGCTTGGACAATGCCCTTAGTCACCTTGTGTGATCTTGGGGTTTTGTCCTATGCTTAATGGAGTTGGACTTGATGATCCTTGTGAGTGCCTTCCAACTCTGTTTGTTTTATGCTATGATAAAATAGTTGTCCTATATGCCTAGGTACATTGAAAATAAAGGAACAAAACTGTAAAGTGGCAACTCAAACCTAGTAAGAGTATGGATATGAAGACAACAGTCTGAACTATAGAGAAGGTGGTTAGAAGTTTTTAAATGTTCTTTGATCAGTGAATTACTGAGGGTATTTTTAGTACTAAGCAATATAATCATGGGTCACCCTGTGCTAACACCACAGCTTTTACTGCATTCTCACTTGCCAAACTCATCACTGCAGCTACAAGTATGAAGTGTTTAAGAAATCAAGGAAAGTCTTGAAGTCTAAGCTATGATTTTAAAAGTTTTAAAGCTAGTCCAGTCACATCTAGAAGAGGAATCTTCTTTGTCTAATATATTGCATTAACAGCTGATTTTCTCTTTTATAATTATATTCAAAGCTGAACACATAGATAACCTTCTCAGGTCTTCCCCGTTAACCATGTATTGACACCATATTTGCTTCCAGTCTATCTCATAAGAAGACACAGTGTAAAAATAAAGATATGAAAGAAACCCCTCATAGCTAAGGAAATTTTTTAGTGAAGAGTGGTTTTTTTTATTTTTATTCAGCAAGACATCAAAAAATTTTTATCAGCTCTGATTTCAACAAATTATTATCCCTCTATCCTTAATATAACACATTAGTATTATACACTAATATACCTATAGCTATCTGCAGGACTGATTAGAAAAGAAAACAAAAAGAAAACACCCTAGGAAAAAAACAAGGTGATGCCACAGAAGAAGGGTGACTGAGTGTGGTCCTCTACCAGTCTGTTTATGATATCCATTGTCTTGCCTGTACAACTAGGCACAAAGATGTCAGTGTTGTGTTAGAGTGCCATCAGGTAGAGATCACATCATTCTTGCCTTTGCCAGAATGCTGTCAGCACAATCACAGCTGCCATCGTGGTCTGATGAGCCTGGTGCAAACAGCAGATCACTCTTCCTTTTTCACATCTCAGGTTAGTTAAAGCTGACAAGAGATTAAGTAAGAGCTCATCACTGCTTGAACTTGAGCTGCAGAGTAATTAGAAGTTCACAGTTACACTCTCAGTTGAACATGAATGAGGCAAGGAGAAAGACTTCAGCCTGGTAGCAGAGACTTAAAAGAGCTTCGCTCTGTGATGAACAGGCTGGTTTGGACTTTCTCTTTGTTCTTCTTGGTATGTCAGTGTGTTCAGGGCCTGACGGAGGATCCACAGAAGCTGGCAAAAGTGAGGAAAATAAAATATTCCTCATGTTGTCCTTGAGCATGGTGGAGTTGAGAAGGAAAGTGAGGAGGTGCCTTGGAGCTTCCTGGTAATTGTTTCATTCAAAATGCTCAGTGTCCCCCACTCTCTAAGCAAAACCACAATTTTCTAAAATCTTATTCTGTTTATAATGGAATTCATTGCCAGTATGCAATCAAAGATGATGTTTTATCATCATCGTGGCTAGGCTTCATGAACGAAGATCCAGGAAGGGCTCTATCCACTTTCCTTACAAGCGCGCTGATGGCTGAAAAGGCCAATACAAGATAGACAAGAGCGGTTGCAAAAGGCACAGTAGAAGGACTCCTTAGGAGAAATATTCTACAAGATACAATTCTTTCTACACTGTCTTTTCTCCTCAAGAGTGATCCTGCATGCCTGCTCAAAAACATCTGCGGCATTAAAGATAGTGTGTGTGCAGAGCTCCTGAGTGGAGGCCAGAGTAGAGCAGTTAAGGTGATCGATATGGCCAAGGCTGAGCTGTTGTTTCAGGGAGTCCTTG
>VWZO01007183.1:45029-60461 GCA_013396975.1 Bucco capensis
CCATATTTCCAGACTTCAGGAGGAATTCCATCAACCCCAGCTGCCTTTCCAGTTTTCACCTGCTGTATGGCCATAAGAGTTTCTTCCAAAGTAGGGGCAATATCCAATTCATTCTTCTCTGATTGCTGTGAAATAAACCGACTTGCTGAATCTTGAACTACATGGCTAGTACTGAACAGAGTCTGAAAGTGTTCTGACCAACAATTCAAAATAGAGGTTTTATCTGTCAGAAGTGTTTGAACATCTATGCTAAATAAAGGGCTTTGAACCTGGTAAGTAGGCTCATATGCTGTTTTCGAGGCCTCATAAAATCCTCTATAATCACCCATATCTGCTCATAATTGAGTTTTTCCATGTTTTATATAATTTTTAAATAATTGATATGCATAGGATATTGTGGCTGCCGAGACACACCAACAAAATTGAATGATTACAGAGGCTGCAATACAGCATCATAAGTGCATGTAGAGAACCATACTGTGAGCGTATATGTATCATACACTTTTCCATCAGAAATCCTTCTGTGAGCTGCCAATTAAGTTGGGGAACATTGTAGGCTTTTTCCCTACACAAACATTACGCGTAATAAACCAGAGTGCAAAACCTGTCTGGCTACATTGAATTAATTTCTCTCTGAATGCAAACCTTACAATTCTCAAAGTCAGTTTGCAGTATCTGTTCTTATTCAAGTAAATTTGCAAATATCACAAACTCTGTGACACTTTTATTATAAAGCTATGATACAAAAGTAATGAAAAAATAGATTAGGCATTCAAATAAATGAAAGATTAGAATGATTTTAGTAGCATATTTTTAAAACAGACCTTGAACTATTGCCATAAGCTCTATGCAGTATCGTCTGTCTTAAAATGAGAGTTTATATAGCTTGTTGAAATGTAATATCACACAAATATTTTACATTTAGTGAAGATGTACATTAGAGTTGCTTTCTTTCAGTGGATTTAATCTTTTTTTATATCATTTGGGTATGTTAACACTATTGTTGACATGATCCTTGTGGAGCAATTGCTGTTTGACAAACCCATGACTGCCAGCTTGGAAGGAGAGGCAATTTTAATTTCTGTGGATATATTTGTCTAATTTTTCTTGATTATTTGTCATCCTCAGTATGATCACTTTTAATATACTGTAAAACAAGAATCTTGGATTCTAAAGTCCAATTTAATAAAGTTTTTGCATTAAGTTAATTATTTTACATACCCATTTATTTACTATAATACAGAAATCTGTCAGGCTTTTCTGTTGGGATTTGTATGTCAGCAATTTGCAATCCATATTGTTCTAGTTTTGGAGTTATAAGACTGATGAACATTTATATAGTATTTATGCTGTATACAAATACCTATACGTATAAACAGTAATGTATTCATTGAACTAATCACATTCACAGCAACATTCTTGAATCTAATGATCAACATTTCATTTTCCACCTCAGCTAATCAAATCAAAAAAATGTAGAAATGAGGTAGATTTATAATTCAAACCAAACCCAGAACAATGTTAGCATATAAACCCACAAATCATTGCATTTATATACAAGTTTTGATCCAAATATTTGATTTGATCCAAATCAAATAATTATTTAAACTTCCCACTTCAGAGGAGAGCATTATACTGTGCGTGACTTCATAATTTAGAGTGAGTGCTCTTCATTTTCTGTCTCTTTCAAGAACTTTCCATCCTATCCTAGACAACTGCCAAATACCCTAAACCTAAAACAATAATGATGCTTCTTCTACCAATTGTTTTAAGAAGATCAATTAATTTCTAAAAGCAAAAGGCTATGATGCAAAAACTATCCTTAATTAAATCTGACTTATTTTCAGATGAACTACAAATGGTTTACTGTAAATATCAAAGTTTTTATAATGGTCTAAGAGTAAAAAATCAGTGCCTCCCAAGAAAGTTACTTGAGCAGTGCAGAACAGAACTCTTAGGCTGCAGTCCTCTATACACTACTTTTTCACTTTTACCTATTGTATGAAATTAAGGAAACTCTGTGTCTTAATATTATTAGTAAGATTGAGCAGGAGATCTTGTTTCTTAGATTAAGTTTTAGGGCTCTCAGCACTAATAGGCCATTTCATCTTCTACTTAATGGGGGGAGAATCACCTTATTTTCTTGAAGTCTTTCTATTTGTAGTATGCTCTTTAGGTCAAAACACTAAGGGCATGAAATTACTATTAGCTCTAGCTATTAGAAGCAAGGAAGCAATAGGCTGCAGTCTTCATTAATCACATTTAATACAATAGTTAATAAAAGAGGGCTAGCAAATGGCTATAACCCTATTTATCAATTCATGATTTCAGCTTTCAGAAATACGATGCCAAGAAAACGGCTGCTGTCAGCAAACATACATTTGCTAGCTTTTTAAAGGGCAAAAGGATAAGGGACAGTAATTCTCCTACAATGCATAGGAGAATCATTTTTGTTCCATGAGGGATGCAAATGTGGAACAATCATTAGGACAAACGTGACTAAGAGTTTTGGCTACTAGTTTGAGCTTAATGAGATCAGGTTTCTGAATGTTTTTTGTGCTTTAACCTGAGGCTAGGATTTTCAGAAAGCCTAGGAAGTTACACACCCAACCCTCAGAGGGTTGTGTATTTTCTGCACACAACATTTTTAAGGTCTTTAAAATATTGTAGCCTAGAGCTGCAGATGATTAAATCAATGCTTTGAGATTTTATTAAAACAAAAGTAGCAGGAAAGGTATAAGACACTACTTTGTTAATAAGACACAGACACATATATGTGAGCTTGCACAAGTTATTTCTGCATCTGCTTTGGCATTATCAGAAGACTTTGCTGAATTTCTATCCCCCTGTTCTAACATTAAAATATACTCCCGTAGGACATTTCACTCATCCTGTCACCTATAATACTGTGACTGCCATCATGTTCACAGAACTGTTTATTTATGAACACTTTTTCAGTATAGAGGAAGTTTAAACTAAAATGCCACACACAAATCATTGCATATCTTTAAAAGTCCACTCCTGCAGAGGTGTCTGTGTGTCTAGTAGCAATTTTTCAGGCATAACTTGGGTTTTTTAGTATTATAGTATCATTTTTTTTTAGACTCTCTATAGCTCACAGTACTCAGATATCTTACTCAGCTAAGAAAGTGAAGTCTAAGATTTTGGAAAAGGCATGTTTTTATTCCAATGCATATCTAGATTATCTAATATATCTATCAATCCTACATGTATGCACCTAAAATCGATGGCAATCTGTGATTTTCAAAATGTCCTAAAATGTTAAAGATAATTTTTTTCTTAAAATCAAAATTGTAATATTTAAAACTGCTCATATAATCTGAAGGATGATGAAATGCTGAATCAAAGGAAAGGTTCTTGTTTTCTGCTCAGATTCTTAAGATACAGGACTTCATCTGTGAGTTCACCTTTATTTCATGGACAGATAGTGAACAAATATTCTTATTCGTAGTAGGAAGAGGAATTATTTTGTTTCTGAGCTAGTTGTGTACCCTCCCAGAAAATTAACTATCCCTAATGATCTTCATGGTTGTCTTGTAAGCATTCCATCAAATATAATTTGGGCACAGAAGAAGAAGCAGGGAGTTGCTGAACTACATCTTTAATAAATGATGTCCCTGCAAAGTTATTCAAGTGTTACTGTCAACTAAACCTCACATCTCTCATTATCCTCATAATCAGCTTGCTGTTAAAGATCATATATAACACAGGTTTGCCATTTGCAAAGCTTCACTCAAAAGACTGATGCCTTTGGTGGCATAAATTGTGATCATAGTTCTCACGCAGGGAGACTCGTAAAGAAATATGTGCTGACATCACATTTCTGCATTTTACTATGGAACTGACATTTATGCCATTTATTGCTGAGTGAGAGATGAAGCAAAAATAAAGGACTAATGAAAGATGTCATTAAACTTCCAGGAAAGTTTAAGCCCTCAATTTAAATGGAACTGTATTGTAGATGTGTAGGACATGCAGGAGTAATCTACCCTAAAACCTTAGGGATGAGAGGGCAGTGGTTCTCTAGAGAAGGACCCTTGAGATCTTGTTTGAAGAACATAAACATAGGAAGACATCACACAAGCATGGTGGACTCTGACTGTCCTATCTCAGCCTATGATCTAGGAAAACAAACCAGGCTCTCAGGGTTCCCTGACTCCAATCAAATTCCACAGAAGAATAAATTATTATTTGAGAATATTTCTTCATAAATGGAGGAAAGTGATCTTATTGAGATAGATGGAGACATCCAAAGAAACTGACAATACAAATAAGTCTTTTGGCCTTCAGCAACAAAGCTTCATTTCTATAAAACAATTAAAACAAAACCAAGTTGGAACAGATTGGGGATTTAGACATATACATTTTAACTCACAGATGGTTAATTCCCAGACTTTTGTCTAAAGGCACATTCTGATTTTCTGAAAATGGCATACCAGTGAAAAAAGCAGTAAAAAGGGAAACCAAATTCCTTCTCTCACTCTCTGTCTCTCTCTCTCTTTCCCCCTGACCCTTCTCCTTCACCCATTCCAGACTGACATCTGACACTTAAATCACAAAGAACTGATCTCCTTTAAACTGAAGATGTCATATTTATTGTGTTCTTAGAACAGTTTCCAAGTGTGGGAATCCACCAGTCCGTGGGTCCTAAGGAGATGCACCCACAAGCACTGAGGGAACTAGTGGACAACTCAACTCTTTGAGAAGTCATAGCAGTCAGAAGAAGTACTTCAAGACTGGAAAAACCCAGACATCACTCCAGTCTTCAAAAAGGACAAGAAGGAGGACCCAGGGAATTGTGCCAGTTAGTCTCACCTCAGTCTCTGGAAAGGTGGTGGAATGCATCATCCTAGAGGACATCTTTAAGCATATGGAAGATAAGAAGGTGATCAAGAGTAGTCAGCAGGGATTCATTGAAGGAAAATCATGGTTAAAAATCTGATTGCCTTCTACAATGGGATAACTGGCTGGAAAGATGAGGGGAGAGCAGTGGATGCTGTCTACCTGCGTCTCAGCGAGGCTTTGACACTGTCTTCCATGATATCCTCATAGCCCAGTGTGGGCTGGATGAGTGGACAGTGAGATAGATCAAGAACTGAGTGAATTGCCAGTCTCAGAAGGTTTATGATCAGCAGCACAGAGTCTAGCTGGAGGCCTATAAATTGTGGTGTCCCTGAAGGGTCAATACCGGAGCACTATTGTTCAGTTTACTCATCACTGATCTGGATAAAGGAGTAGAGTGCCCCCACAGCAAGTNATTCTATGATTCTATGATTCTAATACCCCAGATTGCTGTGCTGCCATCCAGAAGGATCTCCATAGACTGGAGAGATGGGCAGAGAGGAACCTTCTGAAATTCAACAAAGGCAAGTTCAAGGTCCTGGGAAGGAATGTACCCATGTACCAACACAGGCTGGGTATTGACATGCTGAGAAATAGCTCTGTAGAGAAGGACCGGGGGGTGTTGGTGGACAGTAAGTTGTCCATGAGCCAGCAGTATGTCCTTACAGCCAAGAAGGCCAATCACGTCCTGGGCTCCATTGGCAAGAGCACTGCCAGCAGGTTGAGGGAGGTGATCCTGCCCCTCTATGCAGCCCTGCTGAGGCCTCACCTGGTGCAATCTATTCGTTTCTAGGCTCCTCAGTTCAAGAGAGACATGGAGCTCCTGGGTTAAGTCCAATGGAGAGCTTAGAGGTTTTAGGGGCTGTAGCACCTCTCTTCTGAGGAACAGCTGAGGGAGCTGGAATTGTTCAGCCTGAAGAAGAGGAGATTGAGAGGTGAACTTATTATTGTATGTAACTATCTGAAGGGAGAGTCTCAGGATGGTGGAGTCAGGCTCTTGATGGGTCCAAGCAACAGGACACAAGGCAATGGGCCCAAACTGGAATACAGAAAGTTCCATCTAAAAATGAGGAAGAACTTCTTTGCTGTAAGGGTAAGAGAGCAATGGCATGGGCTGCCCAGAGAAGATGTGGAGTTTCCTTCCCCCGAGACATTAAAAAAACCCATCTAGACACAATCTTGAGTAATGTGCTCTAGGGGTCCCTTCTAGAATACTGAGGTTGGACTAGATGACCTCTGCCAGACCCTTCCAACCTTAACCATTCTGTGATTCTGCTAATGCTTGTATCTCACATCTGAGCAGAAACAATTTCTGTATTATAGATGATGTGCTGTCTGACTTTCTTTCCCTCAGTTACTCTCAGGAATACAGTATCCCAAATATTATGGAGCAAATAGATAACATGGAAGTACTTGGTTCAGCCAGACATGGCCTTCGCATCTTTTTATTACCCTGGTCCATCAAAGAACTGTCAATCTCTTATGTAGTCTCCTTGTGATGTTTGTGACAGTGGGTGTTCATCCAGACTGTAATAACAGATTTCACAATTTCACGCTAACTTCAATGAATACAAACATGACTTCTAGGAACAGAATTGCTGTTGTGAGACAACAGTGATATGTATTCTTTTGTGCATGCATCTCTCAAAATCTTGTTTAAATAGCATTCTCCTCTCTGTGCCAAGCAGCTGCACTTTCTGAGATAGTTGCCTGCTCACTATTTCCTTCCCTGTAAACTTTTGGCTTCTATTAACTGAACGAAAGCTCTGAGAGATTCACAGTCTCAGCCACAGTTGTGAAGTGCTCCTCTAGCCTAATAACAGCAAAGTTAACACAATGGGTGTTTGATACATGTGACAGCTTTTGCTGAAGGCTTATTTTTAGGCTTATAATCATTCAGCAGCAATTAGAAAATTCTTGTGAAGCTGTAGAGAGAACTTTTTGGAAGAAAACAAAAAAAGAGAAGAAAAGAAAAAAGGAAAAAGAGTATTTTCACCAAAACTAAGAAGGCTTTATACTGTGATCACACACACACACATATAAATTATAAATACATATATATTGATATATATAAATAAAAATTATAACAGCAGGGAAGAAGCTCAGAGGGCTCAGGTAAGAAGCAATCATAGCACCATTGACATGTGCAATTGACTGGACTAGACTCTAGCTGAAGATGACATCTTTAAAAGGAACAAGGACAACTGTTTTGGCAACTGTAGTCTAGTTAATCTCAGTCCTTGAAAAATCCCAACCATGTTTCTTTTTTACCCTTTTCCAAGCACGTTAGGAAAATAAGATAAATAGAAATAGTCAATAGAGATTTGTCAGTTACAAATCATTCGTGATAGCACTGATCATAAAATGTCATGATCCAATATATCACGATTAAGAACGCATTCCCATGACATTCTCATTTGGAAGCTGAGGAGATACAGACTGAAAGAAGAAAGAAAGTTAAGTGGAATGAAAACTGACTGGACCTCAAGGCTCAAATCAATGCCTTGACACCCTGCAGTGGGCTCCTAACAAGGAAATTAACCCAGAGATTGTTGCTGAGGCTAGTATGTCTTAATACTTTAATCATCAACAATAGGCAATGAAGAAGAAAATACTCTCAATAAATTTCGGGCTGATAATAAATTTGGGCTAAGTGGTAAATATGCCAAATCATAGAACTTCACTCCACCGGAACTTTGAAAACTCTGTTACCACTACTACAGAAACCACATGAATTTCAGCAAACAGAAAGGCAATACTTTGCCTCTGGAGCAAAATACCTTAGTGCTGGGTATTAAAGGTGTACAGGTAGGAATGTAAAAGCCAGGAACTGAGTGACTGGGTGGCAGCACTGATGAACAAAGCTCTAGGAGACTGTGTGGACATCAGGTTAAAGATGAGTGAAAAGTTTGTTCTTGTGCTGACTGAAGAACACTGTGTAGCCTGCAGGTTAAAGTGAATTATTCTCTACCTGGATTGGAACTAATGAGACTGTAACTAGAACACTCTTCAGTTTTCACTATACCATTTTTTTTTTTTAAGAGCAACATTAGATATGTCCATTAATGACTTACAAAGAATGTTAGGGCAAGAGCATAGGACCTATGAGGAGAAGTTAAAGGATCTGTTAAATGGCTTATTTATTCTGGGAGAGTGCAGGGTAGGAGGAAAAGGATCTAGTATCAACCTACAGCTAGATAAGAGAACAGATGATGAATATGCACTTTTGTAATTAGTGACAAATGATGTGGCCGTTAGCCACAAATTTTGTAGTTTAGCAGGTTTAAAAAGGATAATATAAAAAAAAACCCCTACATGTAAGGGTAGAGCACTAATAGAAGAGCTTAGCTGGAGAGGTTGTGAAATGTCCATTCTTAAAGTTTTTCAACACTTAGAGAGAAAACCACTGATGTAAACTTAGTCTGTTATTTGAATGGGAGGTTTAAGTAACTGTCCTCCTTATCAGCACCTCCATTTCTGGTTTTTGGGGTTTTTTTTGTTTCACAAAGCAGTTTGTGCTTTCTAAATCACATCCGTCATCTCTAACATCTTGTAAACTGTGTACTCTGTGAGGGTGTTTCTGAACATTCAAGATGCACTGTAAAATACAAGAGCATGTCCTGCATTTTCTCTATTATTTCTTCATAATGCCTATCATTCTTTTGGCTTTGTCACTGATTTGACTCTACTGAACAGAGATTTTCACAGTTCTGTCATACTGCGTTTATCAGTATCTCATTTCATCTGCCATTTTAATCTTCAGTTATTGAAAGACCTTCTGAAACACTTTGCAATTGGCTCTAGATTTTTACTAATCCAAATACCTGACCTGTTCATAACAGGCACGAGTACTGAGATGACTAAGTAGAACAGCATAAGCACTATCCTTTTAATATGGGTCTTCAAAGTTGACCTAGCTACTTCAGAATTCAAATTTGTTTACCTTGTTTTAAGTGGTTATTCATTATCTCTATGAGACTCTTCCCCCTTTAACCAATGACAGATCGGGTTTTTCAAGATGATTTGTTAAAGAATGTAGCTCAATGACAGTTTGAAAAATTTAATGTGTGTATTATCTGCATATTCTCCTCATTCAGGCACTCAATGATTACCTCCAAGAATTCCATTAGGTTTGTGAGGCACATCAATGCACAAAATAGTTTTTATTTTCTGAAAATATTATTCCCTAATCACTAGCTAAACAGGACATTACACACTGTGGTCCATGGTTCAATAACTTTATTCTTTATTTCTTTTAGAACACCTAGATAAGTAGGGTAGAGCTCTGAGAAGCTGCTAATATTAATTTTATTCTTTGTCTAATTTAGTGCTGACAACTCAGAATCTCATGGAAAACATACTTGCATTCATTTGAGAAAGCCTATAAACCTATGAGGGTAAACTTCATCATGAGATCCTCACCAGGATTCTCTAGAGTTTCAAGGCAAATGCTAGATTTTCATTAGATTTTGGGGGTTGTTTGCTTTGGTTTTTTTGGGTTTGTTTGGTTAGTTGGTTTGTTTGGGGCTGATTGTTTATCTGTTTTTGGTTTTGTTTCTTTACTTTGTATTTTTTTAAGGATATTATCTTCTCTAGATCTAAACAATTGAATATTAGATGAACAACTGTGAACAACTTACGTTTCAAAGCTCTCACAGATTTTTATTTGATGACAAGTTTTAGTTTTGCACTAAAACAATAAACTAGATGTATTTCCAAGAAAATGGTGTTCAGAGGATTAAAAATAAAAAAACCAATGCCTCCAAATTCACAAGCCTGTCTAGCCTGCTAAAGCGTTAAAAAATAGCGTGAAAATTCATGTAAACAAATGACCTATGTTGATCTACAGGGGGATTGGTAAATCCCAATTTTTTCTGCTCAAAAGTGAAGGTGTAAAAAGTGAACTTATTAAAAGATATTTGAACTTACAAAATAAAACAAAACAAAACAACAACAAAAAACTCCAAACTATTTAAAAAGGCTAACATAAGTATGTCAAGAATGAAGACATTTAAAAAAATACAGGGAAGCTTTCACACACAAGCTACACCTTTTGGCTTGCCTGACGGGAGGAAAAATATATAAAACTCCATCAAACTTCATAGTACTTAGAAGTTTCAACATTTTTATTCTGTAAAACAATAGATTAATCCAGGTATATTTTAAATGAGCTCAAAGAAAATTCAATGAACATTTATCTGCTTGATGTTTTTATGATGTCCAGCAATTTAAACCCCAAACCTCACGGATCATATATAGCTCAAGTTAAGATCCTCATGTGGCAAGTAGCCAGCTTGACTGTGGAATAATACATTTCAATGCAGGCTTCAATCTATTTCTGACCTTTAAAAGAAAATCGTTATATGAGATTGATGAAACTGAGAAAGATTATCTTCTGTAAGCATCATCTTGTTATACAACATCTGATTATTTTCCTGCTTTATGAATTTTATACATCCTCTGACACTTCCAATTTATCAGTTACTGCCCTTCAAGTAAATTGTCTGAATTTAAAATGATAAAGTATTAAAGGTAAAGCAGCATATGCATACCATTGTACTATTTAATAATATAACCTAATTTGTTGACAAAAGTTTTAGAGAATTATTTTCCTGTTGTCCTAAGCTCTGTATGTGTACCCACATACAAAACCTTTGTTTTTTATGCTTCAGAGTAATTAATAGCACAGTAACATTTTTTGTAGTAATAAATAAGTCAATAAGAAAAAAAAACACCTTTCTATTTCTACTACAGGATTCTCAGATGAACTCCAAAATATTTTGCAGGAAAATGTCATTATCACCCAAATCAATTAGAAATAGTAGATTGTTGAAGTCCGTGCCCCACTAATTAAGACATATCTCACACGTGAAAGTACTGGAGAACACTGGTAGTAGTGAATAAGTGAATGTCAGTAAGAGGAGCTCTCTATCCCCTAGCTGTTAATAATGTGGTATTTCCAAGGTAAAAGCCTGTTACGACTGAATTCCATCTTTATCAACATGTTTTCCTGTTTTCCCTTGTTAGAAAAACACTAACGTAACTTTAATGGTCAAGTGGATAAATAGCTACCATTCATTTCAGCAGGTGAATCATAGCAACTTATACTTTGAACATGACCCAAAGAGACCAGCTTCTAAAAAAAAACCTTTTTCTAGTGAAGCAGATCTCTGAAACTAAGGTTGAACTACTTCTACTAGCCAGTGAAGAGAAGGAGGTTAGTAATCTCTGCTTAACATTGCTTTCTTCAGAGTAAATCTTTCTGTCAATTTATTGGTATCTCTTGTGATCACAGCACAAACTAAGTTTTTGCAAATGATTACCTTTACATATTGACTCTTGTGCTCTAAAAATTGTTCCTTCTTTTTTACTATTTTATACAAAATGATAAAATGACAAAATGTAAGGCTGAGATTTTTTTCTTATGTACATATATTAATTAGTCTAAAATTTGCTTCCTACAACACGTAGCAAAATTCATAGAATCACAGAATATCCTGAATTGGAAGCAACCCACAAGGTTCATCAAGTCCAACTTCTGTCTATATACAGGACAACCCCAAAAATTACAACCATGTGCCTGAGAGTGTTGTCCAAAAGCTTCCTGAATTCTGTTACTATACTCTGAGAAAAAGAAAATATCTGTATCTTTCCTTTGGTATGTACTATCTGCTACCACAGAAGTCAGAGCCGGTTAAGAGCAATTCCGAAGAACTTGTAACTTGTAGAAAACTTGATGTCTTTAAGACACTATGAATCTTCCCATAAATATTCAACTGAATGTTTGATGTTGAAGTACTCCTGATGTATGCTTAACTAATAGAATAAAGAGACAGAAAAAAACCTCTTGTATGTTTAATAGATAAAACTGGTATTTGTGAAGTTTAATGTGCATTTTTGTTAGAAATTAATCACAAGTGAGAATAAGCAAATTTACTACCATAGATGATATGTCTGTAATAGAGGGCAGAATTTTTCTGTGAAAGATGATCATTAAAAGCAAAACAGTACAGCATCAGTTACGACATAAGGCAGACTTTCAATAGAACTTGCTCCATTTAAGTGGGAAAACATTTAAATTCATGTTCCTGTAGACTCAGAGATCACATAGCTTCCAGGATTTGTAAGGAAGAATTCAGGTTGTGGAGGCAAAAACAGGGACCTCAGTGGTTGCTTGCAGAGTTTTCCACAGAGATACTCTGTAACCAGATTTAACTGTAATTTTCAGATGGGTAGTTTGTGATTTGACAAAAGTTGTCTGTTTGTTTTAAATAGAATAGTTTTGTTCCACTGAGTGAACTACGACATGAATTTAGACCTTCTTAGTGTTCTATTTATACATATATATAAATACATGTACACTGGACTTCTCCCATAACATACAGTTCTGAAAGATACAAAAAATTCTTGGTTCCAAAGATTTCATATAACTACTGTTCTTCTCAAATTTCTTATTTCTCTGTAGGTCAGGTTTCTAACTTTATGACTCACTCACTCTACTTACATATTACTTAGGGATAAATCCTCAAATCCTGCTCAACTTAATATGTTACTTATATTCAAGTGTTTTATTAATGTTCGCTACTTTGAGAAATGCAAAAGCTTTTCAAACAGAAATTGCCTATTATTTAAATGCTCTCACTGCTTTTGTTAATGAAGTGTATTTTGCAGAAGCATGACAAGATTGCTTCTGAGAATGGCTGCTCTTGGAATTGTAATTTTTTGTGAGTCTTGTATTTACTATACATTATGTCTCAGTTTGTTGATTGTAATGGAGTAATAACATAATTGCTGTATTGTAAAATAATATTCTGCTTGAATTTTTTTAACTTGCCTGGAACATTATAAAATTCCAAGCCTCAAATATAATCTGCTACTTTTCTACTTTTTCCATTTTTTTTTTTTCCTATCAGGGAACAATGAATGGGCACAGGTTAATAATAAAAATGAAAACACACCTGTTTCAGTAATGAACCTCAGGATTATCTCAGACAAAGAAAAGAAATAAAGAGAGTGTGAAGGGAGCTTTTCGTGCATTCTTCCCTCCACAATGATTTCATAGCTATGTTTAAATAACCTACCTTATGAGGAAAGGCTGGCAGTCCTTGGGCTGTTTAGCCTAGAGAAGAGCAGATTAAGAGGGATCTCAGTGCTGATTATTATCTAAAGGGTGGGGGCAAGAGGATGGAGCCAGGCTCTTCTTGATGGGGCCAAGCAATAGAACACAAGCAATGGGCACAAACTCTAACACAGGAAGTTCTGTACAAAGTTCTGTACGAACACAAGGAGAAACTTTTTTCCTGTGAGGGTGCCAGAGCTCTGGCTTAGGCTGCCTAGGGAAGCTGTGGATCTCTGGGGAGATTCCCAACCCACCTGGAAAGCGGGAAACCCACCCTTGGTGTACCTGCTTTAGCAGGGGGGGCTGGACTAGATGATCTCCAGAGGTCACTTCTGGCTGCACCTTGCTAGGATTCTGTGTTTCTGTGATACCTGAATATAATATTCTGTAACTTTTTCAAAAAGAAAGATCAACTTGCTGACTTTGATGATGTTGGCTAATTATTATGTAGCCTTTAACATTTTAGGTTGGATCTGGTTAGGAAAGCCTCAGCACCAAGTGTTTTTATGTGCAGATCCATTCCTGTTGCACAACTATTTGTTAATGCAAACCTCTATCTGTTACTGCATCCATATAAGCTCTAGGTATATTAATGCCTGTGCATATATGTCCTCAACAAAATGAGAAATGAAAATTTCAGCTTTAAAAACTCCAGTCTTGCATGATGTAAAACTAAATTGAATTTTGCCAAGTAAAAGATTTAAAACTATTCAAGTTTTGAATATTTAGCCAAGTAACAAGAACCTTCATCACAGTTAGAGATTGTTGATAAACAAATCAGTAAAAATTTGGCAGATGGGTATATTGTACATATTATTGATCTTTATTTACTCTAAGAATTGTTTCTGGGGAAAAAAAACCCTTTTTATGCACCAGTAATTTCTGGGTAATGGTGAGCAAATTTAGCAGACTGGGAGAGGGTGAAAGTCAAATTAATATTTTGATCTGGGATCTTTTTTATTTCTTATATTTTCATGATGGCTTCCCATTGTGATAGATTTTGACTGAATTAGCCTTGCATATTTGTGCTTTTTACAATACTTTAACTGTGAACTTACACATTAGTATTGTTTACTAGTGACCTGAACAGCAAACAACACAAAGGTTTTTCATGTGTTGTATTTTTTTAAAAAGATGTATATCTCAATGAAGGAGTTATAAAGGAAAACAGAATTTCTCTAGAGAACGAGTTTCAAAGTCAGTTCATAAAACACTTTAGGAACCTGCTCATAAAAGATATATTTACAAATATAATTTATCATTACTGTCATTCTTCTGAAGGATGGGAACAAATTGCTTGGGTATTGCCTTATGCAAGTTCTAGATACAAACATTCAGTTATCAAGCACATAAGATACAATTACTGGAAGTTAACATTCCCATAATATTTAGTTCCTGAGATATATGTCATAAGTGAAAAAGCTTTTGATATACTTTGCTCTTTCAGGGTTTACTTCCTTGAATTCCTTCTAATGAATTGGTTCTTTTGTGCACAAAGCCCAAGAGCTTCAAGCAAAGAGAAGTAAATAACCACTTTTTGCCTACTTTCTACACTGTTCCTAATGCATTTTCTCATCCATCTATGTAAAAACAGCTGAATTGGAATCACTAAATGTGTAGCTGATTGTGTCAGGGGAAAATTTATTTTTCTACTATTCTGTTTTGGTTTAAAATTCAGATGTTTTCCTTTGTGTTAAGTCTTAATAAAAAAAAAAAAATTAAAAAAATCAAGAATTTACAAAAGTCCTGGAAAGGAAGACAATCACACATGTTTGGCAAGAAGTTGTTTTTCTGCAGTGGGAAAAATTGAAGAAAATTACAAAAGCATAAATATCTACCAAGCAGAATGATGTGTTGCAGCTCAGACAGAGAAAAGTTTGCTTATACTCTCCCAGGATGTGACTAATAAGCCCTAAACCTATGTATTTATAGAGTATGAGATTCCACATTAATTGAAAGGACATAAATATTTCCAATTCCTCCACAAAATCACCATTTAGATATATAGCAGTAGTATTTCAAGCTAAACACTTCAACTGTCTGTCCGTGTGAATCCTGAGGCAGAAATAAAAATTCATCTCAAGGCCAAATAGAGTTTGAAAAACACTGAAAGGTGTTCCTTCAAATTATATCCTTGCTTTTCTCAAACCTTCTTTATACACAGATCACTTGACATTATTTATACCTCTCTTTGAAAGCTCACCAAATACAATGAAATCAACTTTTTGAAATTGGGGTTTGTTCAATATATTTGTCTCCTTTTTGATGCTAAGCACTGGCCATCTTGTCCTGGCCTCCAGGAGAAGAAACATAAGATAGCAGAAATATCATCTGACTAGATTACAGATTTATTAAATTATATAAGGGAATTATCCATTAATAGCACATCCAGCATAGAAGATAATTTATTTTATAATCATTACCATATGGTATGGATCTGTTCTCTGTTA
>VWZO01007187.1:1798-24536 GCA_013396975.1 Bucco capensis
ACCTCCTCTGGAATACTGTGTCCAGTTCTGGAGCCCTCAATACAGAAAGGCCATGGAGCTGATGGAGCAGGTCCAGAGGAGGCCATGAAAATGATCAGGGAGCTGGAACATCTTTCCTATGAAGACAGGATTGTTCAGCTGGGATTGTTCAGCCTGGAGAAGACTTTGGGGGGACCTACTAATGACTTCCCGGTACCTAAAGGGAACTTCCAAGAAGGCTGGAGAGGGCCTGTTTGCAAAGGCCTGGAGTGAAAGGACAAGGGGCAATGGTTTTAAATTGGAGATGAGTCAATCCAGACTTCATACTAGGAAAAAGTTCCTTACCACGAGGGTGGTGAAACACTGGAACAGGTTGCCCAGGGAGGTGGTTGAGGCCCCATCCCTGGAGGCATCCAAGGTGAGGCTTGCCAGGGCTCTGGGCAACCTGCTTTAGTTGGGGATGTCCCTGCCCACTGCAGGGGGGTTGGACTAGATGACCTCCAGAGGTCCCTTCCAACCCAAACCAATCTATGATATGATTCTATGATAATGTGTTTGTTGTCCTCCTGGATGTTTTGCCAAGTTTCTAGGCTGGTGGAAAACTCGTGGCATTGAGTTCCACTGATGCATTAGGCACTGTTGTCTTTAGCTTATTGGTGTTCCTGTGGTCAACCCTTGTGCTTAGGCTTGTCCAAGCACCCAGGCAATGGCAAGTCAAACCCAGCAGCGCAATGCTTCTGTCTTATTTTAATTGGAGTAGGACACAATTATTAGTGGCATGTTTTTATTTCCATTTGTTCATTCTGACAGCAATGAAAGGAAGCCATTATCTCTACAAGAGCATATTTCAGCAAGTGTTACAGTAAATAAAGCTAACAAGATTGGTGCAAGAGAGAGCATCTCATTCTCTTGCAGGCAGCAATCAATAATGAGGCTGTTACAAGCCAGATCCTTTCAAGAGACATGATAGTGGGTCTGAACTCAGATCAGCCTTTAATCTTGGAGGATGGCTGAACTCTTTACAGGCTGATATATTTATCACAGCCTATCTGCCCCATAACACAGGTATCCCTGTAAAGAGATATAGCAGTGCCTTCAGAGATGAAGAAAGTAAGTTGGATGTCACCCACCTGCCCTTTTGGGGCAGTAAATTTCTGTGTGGCTCAGGCTAAAGATGGAAGGTCAGGTCTAGGTTTGACCTTGGATAATGTTTCCCAACTTTCCCAGCTCCATGAACAACAGCAACCCCCCACCAAGCACAAAACATGCTCTTGGAAACTTTGTGCTCCTCTGTTTCCCTTTAGCCTAGGACAGAAGACCCAGTTTTAACTTTTCTGCAGCTCTTGGCTGTAAGCAACATTGTTCTTTGAGGTAAAACATCATTGAAAACTTGCTCTTCATGCTGACAAATAAAGTACTTAAGCTATATCATGTTTGTTAAAGCAGCAGAACATCTTCTAGAAGTGTTCTTTGTGCAGCACTGGAGAAAAATGATAAGAGACATGTATACTGTAGGGTGTTTGTCCTTGAGATCTTCAGTATTTCCTGCTCTTCTCATTTTAGCATAAGTCTTTTGATCTTTGCTGTTTGCCCCAAAGCTGTGGGCATTAGGTGAGCTCCTTAACTTTATTTTACAATAAAAATGTAGAAGTTTGTAGCCCTCAGGGATTTGGAGAAAAGTAGAAGGTTGAAAATGTGATCATAAAGTTCAAGAAACGAGAGTGCAATTAGGAAAAGCCCAAACATTTATTATTGTCTTTAAAAAAACCCCAACAAAACAAAAACAAAACCAGAACAAAAACCCTTGTGATTTTTAAGCTGTGATTCTCTGGAGCCTAATGGATAATTTTTGATTATGTGAGGTTGGCAGTGCTGGAAAGGATGCTTTTCTCTGCCCAGATCATGCTTTTTGTACTGGAAATTTCATTTACCAGCTACTTCAACCATTTCTTCTCCTCTTTCTTGGCTGGCCTCTCCTGTGGCTGAGGAGCCCTTTCCTTCTCAGGGGGCTTGGAAGGGGCAGCCAGAGGCAGTGGTGACAGCTGGAATTACTTTGGCAGCAGACAGCAAGCTGTCCTGTGTGGTTGCTTCTGGCCATGTGCTTCAGACCTACCAGGCACCAAAACCTCCCAAGTCTTGAAGACCTCTGTCCTGGCAGGGAAGGTTCTGGGAAGCTCACCAGGGGCAGCAGCATCCCTTGCCTCCATGGAGTCACAGCCAGGGTGTGCAGCTCCTTCTCCAAAAACCAACAGTTTTCCTTGCAGAATAATCACCAGCCTGGGATGCAAACTCCTGTGAGGGCTCACAAAGGTAAGAGAGTTTTTCCTACGGGGGCTTGTTTGCATGGTGTGCTAGCAGGGTCCCCCAGTGTGACCATGCTAACAAGGTAAGGCATGAAAAGGCATGGCGCCTTCCCGAAAATCCCCTAGTGATTAGATGACAACGCTGGCCTCTTCCCTCTGCTTCTCCTGCCTCAAGCTACCCTCCCTTGGGCATTGCCCTTTTTTATTTTTAGAAAGCACAGTTTATGTTGTTCAGTGCTAGCTCTGCATGTCAACAGCCACTACACAATGAGCTCCCAGAAGCCTGTTTATTCTGCAGGCGAGGGTCCTACCCTGCTACATTGCTTTCTTCCGCATCATCAGGAGCACCCTGGAAGCCTGTTGTTTTGTGTCCCAAGCTCTGCTTGAAACCAAATTCCTTTGGAACCCCTTTTAGCAGCTCCCGTCTGTGATCCATTTATCCCTTAGTGCTTTCAGAGAGAGTGGGAAAGGGCTCATACCTTTTTTTTTTAGTAGAGACCCATGCAGCAACATGCCACAAGCAACCCTTTCTCTACCTCCAAACTTTTTGGGGTTGTCTAGTTTAACCAAGCTAGTTCTAGTTGAATCTAGCATGAGCCCTTTGTGGAACTGGAGGGTTTGGGGTCTAGCCATGCTTGCTATGCCTGCAGGGGACAGCCCAGCCTTTGCAGAATCATCACAGACTCACAGAACAGTTTGAGTTGAAAGGGATTCTAAAGGATCCTCAAGTCCAACTCTACAATGGACACCCCAAGAAACCACATCATAATGGTGCCTGTGAGCAATAGGAAAATGAGTTTTAGTCTGCTCAATCAAAGAGAGTTTTGAATTTTTAAAAAAATAAATATCAGCCCTCTGGATAAAGGAGGGAAAAGATGAACAGGCCTTCGTCCTGTAGCTTTAGGACGACTGTGGAGACTTGAGGAGCCATAGGCCACCTTTTGTCAGAAAAGATAACAAGATCACAAGAAAAGTTCAGAGGCTACAGCCTGACTGGGCAAAGCCAGGATCTCCTCCTTCACTGACCAGGATCTCCTTCTTTGCTGACCAGGATCTTCTCCCTGACTGGACGGGCTCAGGAATGCTGACAACTCTACTTAGAAATTACTTTATTCCACTCCCACTGACTTCACCGCATGCACCCATGTTGACATCATATACCCATCATTTCCCACGAAAAGAGCTTACAGGAAGCTTGTTTCTCCACCTACCTCTTGTAAGCACCTGTGAGTTAAGTGGTCCCTGGGACTAACCTGTACTATCTCTGGCTAAGCTTTCAGGGCTCTGAATGTTTTCACATTTTTCTAGCTGGACCAAACACCCTTCCAAATCATCAGTCTGACACCACCCACACTGATTTATGCTCCCTGAGAAACACAACTGTAACTGTTTCTATTAAGGGAGTCCTCAAAACCGTAAATGGCTCCAGAGTTGTGAAGAATGCCCCAGTCCAGGACTGCAGTGCCCCTGGCTCCCTAAAAATTCCCATGATATTTTCCTGAATTTGGCTGTACCCAATGCTTCAGCTAGACTGGCAGGTTTACTTCCAGCATGTGCGTATGTGCAAGGCACACCATCTACTCACCCTGACATGGCACCTAAGCTTTCAGACTGTACCAGGGCTCCTTGCTCCCAGGAAGGCATCTCCCCAGGTAGATGCCTCCACAGAGACAAACAAACCTCTTCTGATTTGCCCTGTTCCTTTCAAAACTTTGAAACTCCTTTCTGTGTACTTTGATAATAAGCTCTCCAGTGCCCCGGATGTTACTGGTGTTGATTTTGGGGCTTGTTCAGGGTTTTGCTTCATTCTCAGGACAACACACTTCATCTCAGACACAAGCAAACCCTAGCTTGCACTTGGCATGCGCAAGTAGCTCTGCAGCACCGCGTTCACCTAAGGAGGTATATAAAGGGTCATGATAATGCTGCCCAGAAGGCTAACAGATCAAAGGCCAAGGAGCAGTTAAAATGTATTACGAGCTGTTGGCAGGGATGGTGGGGGGTATCTGTGTATTGCTGGCTTGGACAGCCCCAGTAAATGAAAACCCTCTGTATTAATTGGTACACCAAACAGCTTTGGAGGAAAATGGAGGTTGGTGGAAAATGACAAACCAAGGAGAAAAGAGATAGCTGGGTGTGCTGAGCTGTGGTGAGGCACTGCTGGTTAACCCATGGCTCCATACCGTGCCCTGGAAGGTGAGCATAGGTGGGGGTGCCCCACCAGCAGCTTAGCCAGCACATTGGTGGGAGCAGGCTGAGCCCCACAGGCAGCATCTGCAGTGCTGCTATTCCAGCACAGCCAAGCGGGTAGTTAGAGGCGAGACTTACCAGGTGTCTTCTGACACCTGGACACCACAGGAGAAGAGTTTAATTACTTTTAATGATGTGGAGGCTGGGAGAGCAAGAGAAGGCCATGTGGTGCCTGGTGTCACAGGAGCAACTGGAGCTGGGAACTTCAAGATCGATCTGCACAGAGACCACTGGCTAAATTAGATGGGAACCGCATGGACCAAGTGGGGAATATAGAATGGCATGATCTCACCTTTTAGTAGTATAACCACATCACAATTATGTGTTTTATTACTAATGCTTCAATCATAACACAAAGAGCATTTAAGTATTACAGTGCCAGCCATACAGACACCAAACATACTGGCTCATTTACATGCTAATTGACCAGCTGGAGCAGGACTACTACTTCTTAGCAAAGCATGGCCACACCAAATAGATTGTGCCCTTGCAGATCACCTGACTGGGGATTGGGGCAGGGTACCCATGCTGATGACAGTGGGCAACTGGCAATGCCCTGGGGGGGGGTGTGTCTTTCATCCCTTTGCACTGGGGCAGGGAAGGGCAGAGGGTCTTTGTCTTCTCTCTGGTTAACAACTGGGCTCACGAATGGTTTTCCAAAAGAATTTCCCCAAAGCCAACCTGTCACAACTTGTGCTTGTATCAGTGATGCCTCATCTGGACATCACATGGGTCATCTCATCAGGTACTGTACTTAGCCCTCTTGCCACGATTTTACCAAGTCAGTCCTAACTCTGGTAGTTGTAGTTTTCTCCTGCTAGTCTTAAGTAGACACCTGGCAGTTTGGGTGGCTTCCTTGTCTGTCACAACACTTCTCCTGCAGCCCAGCAGTTCTCTTTCATTCCCATACCCAACACCTTAACTCCGTGCTTTACATGTTTGTCTCTTGCAGACTTGAGGAATCCTTGTGGTAAGAAGAACAACACAGAAAGTCATGTGCTTCTGGTCACCTGGTGATTTACAAGCTCTCTTTCTCCTCATATTATCTGTTCAGTGCATGGAAGAGGGGAAGGAAGAGGTTGCTCAAACTGGTAGGTTCTCCTGGCCACATGTCCTTCTTGCATGTTGTGTGGGTGCAATGGGGATGGAAGGTAAAACAACACTGCATCAGGCCAAATTCCAGAAGTGCCTTTTTCTGCCCTTTCCCTGAATATACTTAGGAAAAAATGATGCAAGTAAAGAGTTGGCAGAAAGGCAGAGAAGGAAGGCATGATGCTCTATGCAGCAATACCTTCACAGGTGGGATTGTTCATCTCCCTGGAAGCTAGGCTTCTGCTGACCCAAGTCTGACAGACTCCTGCCTTTTCTCCTAGCTCGTTGTCACAGGTGATTTAAAGCATGGCTCAGCTTTGCATCCTCTGTCACTACCCATCCCACCATCCTTCTTCTGGCAGTCTCCTTCCTTCCATGGATGTCGCAGGAAAAACCTTTTCTGCTTGTGCCAGGGAGCATCATAGCCAGGTGGGAAAAGCAGCAATCTTTTTTCATATAGTGAAGGCATATGGATGAGCATCACCAACTTATTTCTGACACGTTCCTGAAAAATTCACTGCTTCTCCCATAAATCTGAGATGTATATGAAGAATCTGTTTTCACTCTTAAAGCTAGAGATGCATCAGTTTTAAAAGCTGTTTTTAAAGCAAATTGAATCATAATTTATAAAATTATTCTGAAGTTTTTAAAAGTGCTCTGTCATCCTTGAATTAAGAAACCATTTCATTTTTGGTGACTAATGATGAAGTGTTTTCTAAAGGTGACTGAGCGTAGCACAAAGAGTCCTGAATAGATTTATTAGCTTATTAAGCATAATTAATTGAATCTGGTTGCTAATATTACTTATGCCTTTGCAAGTGAAAAGCACTTTAGTTAGCTAGACAGATTTTTATCAAAGAACAAAACCACAACATTTAAACATACAGAGCTTACTGAATAATCATGTTATTTGTCAGACAAGCAGAAGGATAATCACTGAAGTGCTCTCAAAGTGCCAAATTGGGTAATACACATAATTAGGCCCCATTTGATTAGATATGTGCCCATGGTAACAGCTACACTCATGATCCACATATTAGTACAGCCTTGAAGTAATCCTCAAGGGGGATGATGGCAACAGAGCATATCTGAATCTTCACTGGGGAGACTTTTGGAACTTAACCTAGATGCCAATTTCCTCTGTTTCTGTGGTTATTCTGTATTTTATCTTATTATCTTTTATTTTTAAAACAATGCATGCCTTGGTTCTCGAAGGTGACATACTACTTCCACAAAATGTCACTACACTTTTACCCCTAAAAGGAAGATCTCTTAATCATCTGCATCGTGTTTTAAAGCCCAAATCCTTCCTATATTTAGGGATGCATCCTTGCAATTGGCAAGGCTGCTGCAAGCTGTTCCTAGGAGGTGGGAACAATCATCACCTGGAAGCCAGCCCATACCAGATCCACTCTCAGCCCAGGACAGCCCAGTGATGGATAAGGCTCTCCGGATGTTCTTTTGCAGGAGCCTCATGAAGAGACTGGAAGGTCTCAACAAGAACACTTGATTTTTGCATCAGATCCAAGCCTCTGAGTGAGCCTGCAAGTACTGAGCTACTGCCAACCCACAGGGAATGAGCCTGGAGGGTAATGTTTGTGTAACAGTGGAACCCAAGAGAGTTTGTTTAGCTGGGGATACAAAATGAATTGTTGCTGCAGTTTATTTTTACTTGCTTAAAGGGTGAATGAGTTTGGAAGAGTTGGAGAAAATCAGAGAACTAGCAGAATGCCTTATTCTTAGGGATTATTTACATAAAATGAGAGGAACATATCTCCTTGTGCAGCAATGCATGTCCAGCGCTGATGAGAGGTGCTGCTTTTGCAGTAATGCCTACTGAGAAATATTTAAAAGAAGCTTTTCCCCCCAGTAAGGAAGATACCAAGGTACAGAGAAGTTCCCCCAGATGAAGACACCAGGGAAAGACTAGTCTGTAGCAGGGAAACCTAGGCAATGAGTGTTGAGAATCTGGCAGGAGAGGAGTGTGGAGCCCCAGTTGTGGCCAGTCCGGTCCAGAGGACTAAGGTGTACATAGCTAGTGTGGTCATGTCAACTCTCCCACCAGAGCAAGAGAACCACAACATACCAATGTGCAAACACCCCGCCCTGTAGAAAAAGGATAGGACCTGGAATCAAGAAACCCTGTTTGGAGCTACACGATGGAGAGGAAATCAGCACTGAAAGGCTGTTAAAAACAAATGTGAAGAGGATTTAGAATGTCTTTTATCTTTTGGGAAGAAGAGGGCTCTCCTAAGCATATGGGAAACACAGAACAGCAAAAAAGCTTTGGTGACAGAGAGTGCAAAGGAAGACTTCATTCCCTGGTTTGGCTGTTACCTGGCACAAAGGAGAGTAGCCCTTTCTCCAGGGAGCAGTGGCAGGGAGCATTAAACTCATTGCCCGCGGTAAAGTGTGGGGAGTGATACCCATGTTCCTATAATCCTTGTATGGGNGAAGCCTAGCCATACTATACAGTGGCAGAGCCAGCCATGTTTGCAGCCTTCAGTTGGAGGAAAGAAACACTGTAAGTCACATCCACACAGTCATCGAACTGTAACTAGATGCAGTGTTAGGATTACACCTACTGAGTTGAAAATAGACCTGTGGATCCACCTGGGGCATGCAGTGGATGTTGTAGTTGTCGTGGCTAGGCTTCATGAATGAAGATCCAGGGAGGGCTCCACCCACGCTCCTCATCAGCGTCTTTTCCAAGCGCGCTGATAAAAAGAGGATAGCAGATAGCACCCTCGTGCCTGTGCAATGGATTTTTTTTAGGTGAGACACAGCATGCGCAGAGCTGGACCTACCCTTTAGTCCTAAGGTTCATCTGCCAGGGCCTAGCAAGCTTGGACACTGGCAGCCAAGTCCTTAGGACAGAGGTTTAACCTCTTAGATGGAAGGCCTTACCGGGCTAAACGAGCTCCATCTGCCTGGGTTTGGAATTATAGTTGTCCTTCTCCTGGGATGACTGCCAGAAGGCTAATGAGCTCATCCTACCCATCCAAGGATTCTAGGAACATGGTTATCACTCCCCACACGTTACTGTGGGCAATGAGTTTAATGCTCCCTCTGCTGTCGCCACAGTTATCGCACCAGGGAGGAGTATGTCACCTTTCTCCATATTAGCATGCTTTTAACCATGCTCAAGGGACAGGATCCATAATCTTCAGCAATATAAAGATCACTGGTCAAGTTATGCTAAAGTTGTGAAATTCTCACGTGATTCACTCTTCTCTTTCAATAAGTGCTGTTTTTAGCATTGCTTCCCAAAACAGAGGATTATTCAAACCAGTTCCTTACTGTTCACATTGGCACCAAACTATGAGATTTGAAATGAGTCAGACCAAACCCTGTGTCTGCCCTGACTGAGAGCAGGAAGGCTCTAAAGGGAACTAGGTTGTGTGTTGTGGCCAGCCACTGTTTGTGTTTGGCAGTGCACTTGTACTGGGTATTTCCATGTGCTTAGGACCTCCTGCAGATGGAAGGGCATTCTCTGGCCATGAGGGTGGAGGCCTGGCAGCTATATGGGTAGTGAAGCCAGTCTGGAGAGAGGCCTGATGGTGCCATTGAGAGGCACAGTCGATGACATACACGTGTGTATAGGCAATGTTAGTCCCTCTTGTGACAAACAGCTCAAGTAGAGCTGTATGAAATTTTAAATTTGTGTTCCTGTTTTCCAGAGTGGAACAAACTGGGGCAAAAAAACAGGGAAAAAAATGTTTCCTGGAATTAAAACAGTCATGTTCAGAAATGTCTCTGTGTTCTATTTTGACATTTTTGGGATCAAAGTGAAGCATTTTGACGTTTCAGAGGTAGGAATGGTTTGTTTCATTTGTTGAACTGACATGAAACAGTTCATTTCAAGTCTGCTTAACATTAAAGTAGGCAGCGCCTTTCCTTGGGTTTGGGTCCCATTCTCTTTTCTGGGCTGTGCTCCCTGGGAGCTCTGCCCAGCTCCCATAAAGCTTGGGCAAGGTCCACGTTGTTCTCAGCAAACACAGCTCAGCCACAAGCCCCAAGCACAGGAAAGCAGAGAGGCCTTTTCGGGAAAGTTCTCCAGAAAGAATCTGGAGGCTGCTGAAGCAAAGTGCTTCATCCTGGTTCACCTCCAATGAAACATCACTTCTTGTCAGCAGCATCCCTGTCTTCCCACAGGCACTTTTCATGTTGCAGAAGCTGTTTTCTGATCAAAAGAGGAGGAGATCTCCCTGTGAGCTCCTGCCTAGGTGTTGACATGATCTACACCAAGAAGCTCCCTGCAGGCTGGTCCCCTGGACTTAGCAATGAAGATGCCCCTTAGGGTTGGTCAAGTAGATTCTCCAACAAGATAAAGACCCCTGCTTACCTGCTCAGGAGCTGGCTGAAGCCTCCCGGGGCGGGGGGACGAGGCTGCAATAGTTTCTATCAGGGCATCAGCTGACCCTGCTCTTTTTATAGAAGTGCCTGTAGGGTCTTCCTGGGATTTCTGAAGAATTTTACTTAAAAGTCGATCCAAAAGTTGCTTTGGTTCATTCTCAACAGCCCGCAATAGGACTAGGCAGATCCTACTACTTACTGTGGGGGATAACTGAACCCTTCTCCCTCCCCCTTTCCTGGGCAACAGCTTCAAAAGATCTCTGATTTTGCTCACCAATCAAGCAATCTAATTTGCAAAACAACTGGAAGGGCCCTTCGAAAGCAGAAGGCTGAGTCCTTTGTTAAATTGTGGCTTTTGGTGACACAAAGGACCCATAAAGGTGAAGGAGCTGCAGCCTGGACAGCCACAGTACTTGTACTGTGCAGGCTTGGCTCCCTCCCCCCACTGCTGTAATTTCAGACCCTGAGCCTAAGGATTATGCGGGGCTTGAGCCCAGGGAGAACAAGGTGCATTGCAACTATTCTTAGCTCCAAAAATTATTCCTGGCTTTGCTTTGAAATCTGAACCAGGGTTAAGTTCTCCCCCCACCTCCTTCCCCCAGTCTGTTTCCTCTTCTCTTTCATGTACCTATTTGCATAGACTGTCATCTTAAGAATCTCCATTAAAATTGAAAGCCTTCTTCCTGCATGTCACCTCTCGCAGCCCCCTTCCGCTTGCCCTGCATGACTTTTGGAGGGCTGGAGAGCAAAGGTCCCCCTCTCCCATCGCCTCCCTGAGCCCTGCATTCCCCCTGCCCTCAGCCCTGCTCCTCTGTTGCTATAGGAACATCTATCAACTTGGGAGTGCTGGAGAAAAAGAACAGAGAATTATCTTAATTATTTAACGATTGATTAATAGATGTCTACAGAGCACTTCAAACCCGTGCATCCTTTGGTAAATTGTTCATTAACTCGGCAAGTGGTGTAATTTGCTGAGCATCCTCCACTCTCCTTGGTTTCAGTGGGAGGAAAGAGTGGCAGGCAGCTCGCAAGGTTTGGGATAATTAAATCACCCAGAGTAGTAGCAGTTCTGCTTCAGGAAAATAATTTAAATATGAGCCTTTGCGTCAATTTGTCGTAGGCAGGGCTGCTCCCAGTGCCTGCCACTGGGGTTGCTCAAACCCCTCCATTATTAAGACCTATGTTGAGCTGTTCTCTGGCAGATTTTACCCACCTGGAAAGAACGGTCAGGCTTGCTTCTCCTTGATGCTGGATAAAGAGAGTAGTACTCCCAGCTGGTGTTGTGACATGGCTGGTTGGTACAGGGAGGCTTCTAGCTCAGCTGCTCTTCTCCTGTTGAGTGTTAGTAGTTTTGTAAGGAGGCTGTTGCTAAAATTTGTGTGTTCTGTAACTGGTTGGAATGGCTTTTCAGGCAAGCTTTGCTGGTTAGGTGAGGAGTTATGGAAGCAGAAGCATGGTGCTGTCCCTGCTGCCTTGCTCCCACATCCAGTTGAGAATGCTAGCTGTACCCACGTCTGCTGCTCATGCTTGCTGTGAATCTTCATCTCTCTACCCAGCCTAACCTGGGTGACCTGCTGAAGCTGACACGCCTCTGCTCCATCCAGCCCCCAGGACCTTCTTCAGGCCCTCTAAACTGTGAGTGCACAAAATCAGCCAGCCCTTGTTGTACAACTCCCTTTCCCTGATGCCTGGCCTGTCCTCAGCTTCCTCCCTCTCCAGCTAATAAGCTGAGACTATCCCAAAATGAGATGCAAGGTAAGTGCAGACTGACCACTTGAAGAGCTCTGCTTCACCAAGTTTAGGAGAGTCTGGGACACACAACACAGTGCCCTGCATGCTTAAGAAAGGAGACTTGCAGTCTGTCTGTCTTTGGTGTGAGCTGTCATGCACCCTGGAGATCTGCAGGGATGGTATGATCCTCAGTATCAAGCCTGACTGTCCTTGTAGGTGCAGGCAGCGAGGTGGGCTGATGCAACAGGGTACAGGCAGTTGCTGAAAGCTGGAGTTCCCTGTCTTACTCCAGCGGGCCTCTTCCCTGAGTAAGCCTTGCAGGATCATGACTGCTGTGATGGAGGATGATTGGAAGGGTAATAACTATAGCTGGTGCTCTTAGAGGGGCTGCTTTCCCCAGGTACTGCACTGTACAAAGCACTAAATACCTGGGATGCCATGGGAAGGGTGTTGATCAGCTGTGTGATGTGCACAGCTCCCTAGTTTTTAAGTGAAAGCACAGAATAAATAAGACTTGCAAAGCAAAACAGATTAGCCCTGGAGTCACATTGATATTTATGAGCATTAAGGGTATTAAATCCTTACTCCGTTTGAGGACTATGTTCCCTGTGAATCCATCTACTGTAAAGCAGTCACCCTGTCTTCACACATGGCAGCCACCTTCCTGGTTTGTTTATGGGGCTTAATCCTGCTGCAGAAATGTCTATGCTCCAACTGAAGAAAGCAGTATCAGGATTGGGTTGTTATTCTGTAGTAGTTCGGCACTAGAGGGGGATGTAGCATGTGCTTTCCAGCACTTTTTGTGTGTGAATGCAACAATATTTTACAGCTGTATTTATGAGGAGGCTGTTTTTTTAATTGCCAACATGAAGACTTTCCTCTTGCAGGGGCAATTTTCTTCCGTAGGATTAAAAATCAGAAAGGTTGCTCTTTTTCCAAGCCTTAGAGGACTCTACTTGTAGACAATGAGTTTTATTCTGTTTAATGTGTGTCTTGGATATTATTGGGGCCTCAGAACTTAAGGCAATTCTCAGGTTGTTGTTGGGGGGTTTTTTGTCTGAGATAAGCAAACAACAAATAGAGGCTGCTCTGTAGCTTGGCTGTAGCTCTGGTGCAAGCTTCTGGTCGGAATCTTCTGAGCTCTGCCCTTCTGGCTATGGGACACTTCGTGTGCTGTGCCAGAAGGCTATAGCCCGATTGTGGTAGCAAGTCCTGTGAGGAGCTGAACGAAAAGGCAAAACCAAATCCACCCAATTCGACTTGCTCAGAGAGCTGCGTTTTTCTGTTCAGAGCAAAAATGGTTCTTGGACTTCATAGACTTCCCAGTAATAAAAACCAGTTGTCTGCTTCATGCATGAGCAAAACACTTTGCACAAAATGCTGCTGCCTTGTGGAGGTTTTGCAAAAGCTGGTTACATTCCTATCCTCTTGTTTTCCTCCTCATCTCCAGTGAGCAGTCCTCATTCTATGTCTTACTACACAGTGCAGGAGCATGTCAGTGTGGGGAGGTGACTTGCTAGCCCATTGTCCTAGGGAATTTCTCCTGGTGTGTTTGGTTGTGATATCTTGGGAGAAGAACAGTCTGGCTGCTGCATGTCACACATATGCACAAGCACAGCAGAAGCTGGCAATGCCACTTGTTGAGGAGAACATGTATGCAGGCCACGGGGTGCAGATCTGAGATCTCCCAGATCTGAGCTTTGCCAGTTTGCTCTCTCTACAGCAGACCTTCTCCTGCTGCCCCATGCTCTTGTCTCCTCCTTGTCCCCTGGACATTGCATGGAGCTGCAGTTCCCACCTCGCACCAAGGGCAACATCGGCTAGCTGGAAAAGATGTCCCCATTCACATTTCCACATAGAAACTTTTCTTCCCCTACTTTTAGTGCCTGTAATTACCTCTTTACTCCAGTGCCAGCAATCTTCCATCAGGCATCGTTATTAAGGGAGAGAAAAGAGAAGGGGAGGGATGGAGAGAGAGTGAGGGAGCCACAAAACTTAATTTAATCGCAGCACCCCATGCTCAATTTAACAGACACAACAGCTCAGAATGGGGTCCCTGTGCAATGGGAGGGCAGGCAGTGGAGCGTCCCTGGAAAGAATTAATTGTGGATGACAATGTGTAAACAGTGCAGATGAATAGGGCATGCAGGTGTGAGGCACCGGGGCCATCCCGGGGACTTTTTCACACGAATTTCAGCTCCTTCACTGCTGACCTGCTCCCGAAAACGTGATTAGTGTCGGCGTTGGGAAACCATTCAGGGTGTCAGGATTTGGCACATATTAACTAGCCCTGGGGGAGAGGGGAGGGAGCACATGGGGGCTGTGAAAGGAGGAAGTCTGGCGGACAAGGGGATTGTTAAAGGGCCAGAAAATCCTCATTGCTCCGAGGTGCCCTCTCTGCTTGGAGGAAGATGGAAGGGAGCAGAAGCAAAATAGAACTTTGAGGTATCCTAGCCCTAACTGAGCTATGTGGGAAACAAGCCATTGCATGGTGGAATACTTTTCTCTGGGTGACCATCATAAATATTGATGATGTTTATATTACTGACTTTTTCTTGGCTGTGGTTTTCATGGTTCTAGACACTTCAGCTCAAGAGATAAACAGTCAAAACAAGCAGGAAAATTAATGACACAGCAGCACTGAGAATAGGAAATATCTCCTGGGTAACATATGGATGTTATTCAGCATGCAAAAATCTCCCTTCATCAATATACATATGTAAGGTGACGCAGACAGGGGATTGTGTAATGGGCCCTCTTTACCAAGCATGAGGTTAGGTGCTCTTGAATTCTGTTCCCTGTGCCAGCCTGGCCCTCTGCATCCTAGCAGAGGACTGAAGTGCAGAGAGCAGATGAGGTTACTGATCTTTTGTCCCCACTCCAGAGAATGATGTAAGGGGAAGGACAGAACTTACTGAGGATTACCATGAATACCAGTGTCTCTGCTGAACTCAGTTATACTCCTTCTTCCTCACTGGAAAAATCATGGCTTGGGCAGCATGGCAGTGGTGGTGTGCAGATGCCCACTGAGATTCCCAGCTTTGCACTCCCTAGACCACTGCAACCTAAAGACTTGGGCCTCACATAATATAACAATCCTAAAAGTTATTCTAACTCCAAGTGCACCTGTGGATGTGGAGGTGGGGCTGGGTTCTTTCTGGCATGGCAAAGAAAAAGGGTTTTGCCACCGCAGACAGATATGCAGGAAGGAGGTTGGACCAGCCCCTTGCTAGGCTGTTTTAGCTTGGTGGGATGAAGTAGGTGGTGAGGAGAGGGCAAGAAGTATCAGCACAGAAACCATGAAGGCCAGTATGCCTAGTAGAAATCTCACCCCAAATTCAGAGTTTAACTTAGTTTAATCACTGTAGAAAAATCATCTACTTGCTTTGCTCAGTAACCTACACATATGTGACAGACCAGTTCAGCATCCTTTTGAGAAAAGCCTGGGGGAGGCTATTGCTGCCTTCAAAGGGCTGAGGCCAAATGGGGAATTACTGTGCTTGGGCACTGGAATTTTTACCCATGGTTCTAATTTGTCTATTATAGATGGTTTCTTTGGCAAATCACGGCAATGGCTGTGTGGGAAAAGTATTCCATAAGTGATAATGTGACCTCATAATGCTTGTATGCTCAGCTAAATTGTTGGCAGAAAAGCAAAATTTGTTTGCTGTTAAGCCCAGTGACACCTGGATTCATAAGAAGCAAGAAATAATGACATAGGCTTTATCCAGGGCACGTCTAGGAGAGTCCGATCCTGCAGTGGACCCTTCCTGCCTAACAAGCTTCCCAAAAGCTGGAGATATCCAGCTGAAGCTGTTCATCTTGCTTCTCTCTGAGACTGCAGAGAGTGCAGCACCTCACTTATCTTGCATGCTCTCTTCAGGGATAAATGACAATTCATGGAATCATAGAATGGTTTGGGTTGGAAGGGACCTCTGGATGTCATCTAGTCCAACCCCCCTGTAGTGGGCAGGGACATCCCCAACTAGATCAGGTTGCCCAGAGCCCTGGCAAGCCTCACCTTGAATACCTCCAGGGATGGGGCCTCAACCACCTCCCTGGGCAACCTGTTCCAGTGTTCCACCACCCTCGTGGTAAGGAACTTCTTTCTAATGTCCAGTNAATTGTTGCCTTACAACCTGTTTGACTGACTGCTATTCCCAAAAATGATGATCAGTGCTACTATTTCTTCCCCTGGTCTGGCCCCCATCAATTGTTCCTGCTTCCCCCCACAAGATATCTGCCCTCTTGGAGAGGAGCTACCCTTGGGAATGCTGATGCTGAAAAGACTTTCTTCCTATGAACTGTGCAAGGTAGTTCTTTTAAAAACCATCAGAAATAAATTAATTCTGTAATAGCTGCTCTCTCCCAGGTCAATGTGACATTTTTCGGAAGAGTGGGTTAGCCTTGTTGCTCTAGGCAAATTCCAAGACACTGGTTTTCTACAGTTTTTGGGAAAGAGTGTTGTATTTTCTGCAATATGGCTGTTTCTCAGTGTTTCGAGTTCTATGCAGTGGTGGTTGTGTCTGGCCAATTGCTCCTTATGCTTTTAAAGCCCTTCTTTTCTTTGTTTGGGTTTTTATTGGGGGGGTGGGAATTGGTTTTGGTTTTCCCATCATTTAATAACCAATTCTCTTTTTCATTGAGGAAGAGTCATGTGCTAGAAATGTCACTAGTTGGACACCTGATAATTTACACAGAATCACAGAATCATTTGGGTTGGAAGGGACCTCTGGAGGTCATCTAGTCCAACCCCCCTGCAGTGGGCAGGGACATCCCCAACTAGATCAAGTTGCCCAGAGCCCTGGCAAGCCTCACCTTGAATGCCTCCAGGGACGGGGCCTCAACCACCTCCCTGGGCAACCTGGTCCAGTGTTCCACCACCCTCGTGGTAAGGAACTTTTTCCTAGTATCAGTATCAGTTTACCCACTGGAAGGGAGAGAGCTGCAGGAGCCAAGGAGAAGATCAGCTCCCCAGACACCTGACCTAGAAACTATATTGCAGGCAATGAAGGACTGTCTCCAGGCAGTCTCTGTGTATCCTACAGTAGGAGCTAACTGAACTTTAACTGATACACCACGAAGACTGGTTTTCAGAAAGGCTGTAATACTTCATCAGCTAGAGGACCCAACAAGTACAAGTTCTTCACTTGTACTTGCAGTTGGATCACCAGATCTTCACTTGCACTATGTTTAAGGTTCTACCATCTATCCATGCCCCTGCCATAACTCCTGTGGGAAGCTTTCCTTGCAGCCACCCCATGATGACAGTGCTGAAGCCCTAAGGCACTCTCTGGTTCAGAGCTGCCTGGATAGCAGCACTGTGCTGCTCTGTTCCTGGACCTTGGTCCTAGATGAAAGACCTGATTCCATGCCACCAGCACCAGCTCTGATGATGTTTACCAGATGAGGACTAAGCTAAAATTCTAATATTTCGTAACTTCCTACAATTTTTGTACAAGGTCTTGCTTTACAGCCACTAGCTGCCATAGAACCAAGGAAGGCTATGTTGAGTTTCTTTACTTCAGGAGTGGATGAGATGAGGCTAATGGAAGATCAATAATCTGCAAGCAGTGGAAATGGAACAGCTGAAGTAAGCAAGGATGTAGCTCCCCAATCAGTAGTGTTAAACTTAAGACCATATCTATAGCTCGAATTTTTACAGAATCCTCACACCACTCTAAACTGATACTGCATATGACATACGCTCCTGTGGTGACAAATTTCTCTGTCTTGTAGGGTCTACAAGAAGTGCAGACATTCTCAGACTTGCTGAGAAATCAGTGCAGTATCACAGTATCACAGTACGTCAGAGGTTGGAAGGGACCTAGAAAGATCATCTAGTCCAACCCCCCTGCCAGAGCAGGATCACCTAGACAAGATCACACAGGAATGTGTCCAGGCAGCTCTGGAATGTCTCCAGAGAAGGAAACTCCACAGCCTCCTGGGCAGCCTGTTCCAGTGCTCTGGCACCCTTACTGTGCAATGAGAGCCTCTGGGAAGTTTAGAAGTCATACATGGGTGTACCTCTTCTCCAGCCAGCTCCACTGCTCTCTGAGGTACCAAAGGCTGGCTGAGTGGTTGTGAAAGGGCTAGGCTGCTAGGCACTGTGACCTTTGTAAGGGTGCTGATAACATTGTGATGCAGATGGGAAGATCTTCTGCCCTCCCAGACTGCAGAAACTCTTGCATACCAGCTTATTGTGGCTGTGGTTTGAGTGATGGATTTACCTACAAAAATCCGAACAGTTTACATCAAAAAATCCTGGTGGTATACCAAAATTTTCATCCAGTTCACGTTGCTCCTCTTCTCACTGCTCTTTCCTGACACCAGCTGCCCTTTTTTAAAACTGTAAGTTTGCTTACTGAGTGGAGACTCACATGCCTCCTGAGCCATATCTCCAGATCTGTCCCACTGATTAACCAGGGGAGGAGCTCTGCTCTGGAAGCAGATATGTCTCAAAATGAACTTATTTGTCTGATTTTTCTCTTTTATGTGAGAAGGAAGCTTCAGATGACAAGGGGAGAGACGTACTCATTCTCCAAACCAAGGCAACCATATCGAAAAAGCTCCATAACAGTGGAAGAAAAACAACCCTGAGGCAGCCAAAAGGGATGCTGCTTACATTTAAATAAAAAGGCAACTGGATAAATAGTTGGAATTGTGGAGAGTTCTTCATGGTGGTTCCCTTTTCAAGCTGTACTAAAGGTCCTCAGCTTTCTCTTGCTTTCTCACAAACACTTCTACAGGGGATATCTGATGAATTTTATGATACACTTAGTCTGGTTTTGCACATGTTTCTGTTCTGCTAAAGAGCATTCAGCAAAATATTTGGCTTGCTTCAGCCCCCTGCCAGTGTCTTGGCAACACTGGAGTTTTCCAAAGTGTTCTTACAGAATCTGAGTAGCTTATTTTCCTTGTAGTGAGGCTGGAGCACAAGATAACTTAAGAGGTTACAGCAGAGGGCAAGGAAGCAGAAGCTCTGGAGTAAGAGGGAGAAGTCCGCCCCTAGAAAAGAAGAGCTGAAGCTTTGGTGCTGAGGACAAAGTCTCGACCTGCCAGGGGAAAGAGACCTGAGAACATGGAGAAAAGGCCATAAGGGGAAATCCACTGCTTACTATTCAGGCCAAGGAGAGATGTCTCACAGCTTAGTCTCCAGAGAATAATTCATCACCATCACTGCTTGCAAGTTGTGCTGGTCTGGCTGCAGCATAGAAGTATACTGGTATGGTAAAAACCACTATGGAGAAATTATGAAAAGCAATGTCTTTGCTGGTTTATATGTGATCTGAGGGATGATGCTTGAAATGGTGTGGAACTTAGAGTCAAAATGCATTTCTTTTAAGTTGTAGATGGGTTTACTAATTCGAGTAAAATAAGACTATATCAAACCTTCAGCCAAAGCTCAGATTAAGTAAATTCTGAGTAGTTTGCTTTTCCTGACATGTTTTTGAAGTCTGCAGTTCTAGCTGCCACTGGGAGTGCTTGCAGAATGGCTAAGTATTACTTTAGAGACAAGCTTGTTGCATATTTTGTATTTCCTCCTCAGTGCCTGGTCTAAGGCAGAGAAGAAGGAATAGGGGTTTCTCAGTGCCAATTTTTTTCCTGGAAGACACTTTTCTTGTGTGTAGACGACAAGTTGGAAGGTAGACAAGGCACTTTCCTTAGTCCCAAGAGTTTATCTGTATTAACTGAATGAAAACAAAAAGGAGAAACAGAAACCCCCTAAGTCCTACCTGTTACATGGTGGTGGCAGTTGCTGATGTTGTCCAACCTGGAATAGGCTTTAACATGGTGATGCTGGGGTGCTAAATCTGTTCATCCAGATGTTGACTTGCCAGCAAGTGAAAGCACCTCCCCTGCACTGCCAAATCCTGTCCTGTGCATGGGGATGAAGCAGGTTTGACTCTACTGGCACAGCCAGAAACACAGTCTTTGGCTTATTTTCTGCCTTCAGCTGCAGTGATCAAGCGTAGGGCTGCTTGACAAATTTCCCCAGATGCCCTCAGCTACATGAATTTTTGCGCTTCTTGACTCCTCTTTTTGCCACTCCTGTATCTCCCTTTCTTTCCCTCAGTCAAGAGAGACAACCTGCATCTTACTACTTTTTCCTCACTTGTCCTAGTTTTACTGTAACCATACCTGAATTTCTTATTTCTGACACTAATAGCCTTATGTGTTATTACCAGTATGGTTACCAGGCACACTGGCCTGGCCTGGTCCTATTTCTCAGAATATCCCCAGTGATTAAGTTATCTGTGTGGTTTGGCTATTGCTCACACATGTCCCCCTGAACTAGCTGAGGGCTCCAGCCAGCCCTCACATCAACATCTGTAGCTTCTGCCAGCTTTTCACAATATTCTCTCTCACATCCAGCTCTCCACATCACATTCACTTTCATGTCCATTTGCTTCCACACCCTATCCAGGTAGCTCAAGCTCTCAGGCCAGGACCCAGCTGACAGCCTGGTGCCTGTAGTGCTATCCCCATGCTCCAGGCTGTAGTGTTATTCACTTGTAAATAATCAATATAAGGGCTATTAATATAATTCTTTAACAATGTAGGTCTATGTCATTACTGAAAAGTCTTGTCTTTTTGAGGGTATATGATGAGAAAGTCAAGGCAGAGGTCTCCTCTGAGCTGTTGTATGGTCAGTTTTCCCGCTAATGCCAAAACTCGTGGCTGTTTAATAACAAAGCAGACTCAAAGAAGGTGGTCATGAAATGTTTGTGGATGTCCTTGCATGTTCCTTGGCAAGTCTACAGGATCACCTCTAGTACCCCAAGGGTGGTGAAACGATTCAGCTTGGTTGTTTCTTTCACACCTTCAAGAATGTGTGAGGTGTCATTTTGGATCTGCTAAGCAGGGCTGGATGTCTGCCCAAACCAAATTGCTGGCCGTGTGAACAGTTGAAGTCCTTATGAGAGAGACTTGGGGGAGAGGAGGAGAAAGCAGCCAATGGCAAAAGGGCCATGGCACTCATGATATGTTTCCTATGTCTCTTTCCCCTGGCACTCCAGATTTTCATCTCAGCTGAGCCCTGGTGGGACTGGTTCCTCCTGGCCAGCTGAGGGCAGAGGGATGTCTTCTCCACTCAGGGACGCTAGGTGAGATGAAGCTGCCTGCAGCTGTGCTGCTAGTTCCCAAGAGGGCTATGCTGCTGTGGTTCAGCAGCCACCACAGCTCTGCTCTCACCCTCCTATCATCCACCTGCTCAACTCCAGTTCCTACTGGCAATAACAGACCTCTGCCTGACACCCTGGGCTCTGTGTGTCCTTGTGGCTGGCAGATCAGAGGAAAGATCCTTTATGAAATTGGCTCCTGTACATCTTGGGCATTAGCACCACAAAAAATTATAACAATCATAGAATCATTTAGGTTAGAAAGGACCTTTAAGATTGAGTCCAACTGTTAACCCAATACTGCCAAGTAATGAGATAAAGAACTTGTGAACCCACAAGTGTAATAAATGAGCAAGTGACCCCCACCTGAGGGGAAGGGGTCTAGTTCAGGCTATGGCTTTCTAACTTGAGAACTGAGTGAGACTATCCCAGCTGTGAGTGCCCATGGGATTTGTACCCACCTAAAGGCTAAAACAAACTGCAATAGCATCAGTGGTTAATCTTCATGTTGCAGACTGAACTCCTGCTGGTGTAGGCCTACAGAATATGAGCTCTTTGGGCACAGATCATCTGTTCATCCTCTTTGCATGACAAGTTCTTGGCCTGTGATTATTCCCCCAATACAGTGTAACCTAAGAAAGAATAATATGCATCACCTGCTTTAAAAAAAGCCAGAGAACTGGGATTTCTTTTTAGAGAAGTAGATTGTTTAGAGAGACAGGGAGACACTGAAATATCTGAAAACACCTACTAGCAGAAACACACAGAAACCTCTGTTTAGCCACACCAAAGAGTTCCATTCTCTCCGGATTTAGGACATCTTCATCTTCTTTGCCATATATGAAAGGTGAAGTATTTGGCTAGTTTTCAATTGAGATTGCACACCCAGAATTTCACCCAACTTCTTTGCTCCAGTTGTGCCCACAACTTTTACCTGCTTTACCAGCAAAGGCACTGGTGGGGTGTACAGCCTTGGCTGGTGCTAATGCTTGGCCTCAAAAATTTGAGTGGTTAGCTGTTTGTGGCCACACTCTGGGATGGCTGTAGAAAGTTTGGCTGAAAATGTTTTCTGAAAAAATGTAGAAGGATCAGTCCTCTGACAATATACACATACATACATGCTGTCCTCTTCTGGTCTACCAACTAGCTCAGCTTACTGAAGAATTATCTTTTTCTTTGATGCACGGTGCCTGGCAATATATCTCCATCTTTGGGTCATGTTCAGGAGCCATTGCTACAGCAGACAATTAGATGACATTTTACAGCAGACCTGCTGGTTTACACAGTTATTCAGGAGCCAAATCAAGAAACCAGTGCCAGCATCTGCCAGAGCTGGTACTGCCAGTCCTGAAACAGCCCCATAGGTATCCCTACCAGTGATGCCCAGTCTGTACTTTAAAGGCCAGAAGGGACTTTTGGAAGAAAGCAAATATAACTCCCATCTATAAGAAGGGAAGGAAGGAGGATCTGGGAAATTACAGGCCTGTCAGTTGAACTTAAGTCCCAGGGAAGCTGATGGAGCAGATCATCCTGAGTTCCATTATGCAGCACATGCAGGACAACCAGGTGATCAGACCCAGTCAGCATGGCTTTATGAAGGGCAGGTCCTGTTTAACAAACCTGATCTCCTTCTATGACTGGGTGACCTGCTTGCTGGATGAAGGAGAGGCTGTGGATGTTATTTATCTTGATTTTAGTAAAGCGATTGATACAGTTGCCCACAGCATTCTCCTAGAAAAATTAAGTGCTCTTGGCTTGGATGGGCATACGCTCCACTGGGTTAAAAACTGGATAGATGGCCGAGTCCAAAGAGTTGTGATCAACGGAGTTCAATCCAGTTGGCAGCCAGTCACGAGTGGGGTCCCACAAGGCTCAGTACTGGGGCCACTCCTGTTTAACATCTTC
>VWZO01007187.1:24733-44001 GCA_013396975.1 Bucco capensis
TGGAGGTGTTTAAGAGACAAGTAGATGTTGCCTTGGGGGGCATCATTTAGCAGGTTGCTAGGGCTAGGACAAAGGCTTGATGATCCCCAAGGTCTCTTCCAGCTGTAACTGTTCTATGATTCTATAACTTCTAGGATGAATCAGCCATCAGAGGGTAACCCCATCATTAGTAAAAAGAGATGTATTGAACATGTAAGTGGGGAATGGTTGTCTCTTGCTTCTTATGGTTCAGGGGCAATGAGGAATCATTATGCCAGGGAACCTGCAGATGAACAAACTCTCTCTGTAGCTTGAAGGTGCAGAGAGGCTTGTGGTTCTAATATAATGTCTGACAAAAATCTTTTTTTTTTATTTAGCAAATGGAGAGCACTCAGAAAGCTTCGTTCCAGGCCTGGAGCAAAAAGTTCATGGTTTGAGGAAGACCTGCATGGCCCAGAGGCAATGGAGACTCTTCACAGGAGTGGGGCAGGTCCTGTGCCACCAGTTAGTTCCTGCACCCACGTACTTGTTGTCACCATCAACTACTTGCCCTTTCTCCAACAAGTAGCTAAGTGTAAGGGGGGCCTCTTTGACTCTGCTGGAGTGGCATGGGAGTGCATTCCTCCTACAAACCTGGAGCATTTCTGGACACCTTCAGGAACAGTGTGAGTCAGGAAGAGGCTGTGTAATGAACACGGCTCAGGAGATCTGTAAGTTCTGAGGAGACCAGAGGTATGCCCCCGCGGGACTTCTCTAACTCAAGTTGCACTTGCTGTGAGGACTCTTGTTTTCTCAGCAGGGGTGGGAGTAGCCGTTGGCAAAGCTGTCCTAGGCATGGGGCTCTGGCATCCACCTGCAGTGCGGTTGAGGCAGGTCTGTGTATTGGGGAGGCTTCTCCATACACACACAGGAGGAGTGCTTGTACACAGATATTATATATATGTGTGTGTATATATATCGTGGCTGTGTTTCTTTGAACTGATCCAGTATCCCACCAAGGTAGTAAAGCCTACAAGCCTACTCAAGGGAGCAGCAATTCGCATGAGCATGTCCTTGTTTTTGAAGCAAACTACTGTTTTCAGCAGTCAGCAGCCCCTTTCCATCTCTTTTTGTGTTTTTCAGTATGGAAACACTCTATATTCTTTCCTTCTCTGAAGTCTTCACTTGTGACACAAGAAGCATCTGTCCGTGCTCTTTACAGCCTCAGCGCTTTAGGAAGCAAATGACAAGCAGTGGGGCTTGGTGGTGCTCAGTACTCTGCTGGGAAGTCTTCTGGATCAACCCCATAAGCTGTGCTCTCTCTTCCTGCTCTCCACTTCATTCCCAGTGTGTATTACACTTGCCCCAGCTTCGCAGAGATAATTTGCACTCTCCTAGTTCATTAGCTGCTACCCCCTCCTGTCCACGGGCAAAAAAAAGCCCTTACTGTTCAAAAGAACACATGCAGCAATCATTAATGCTGACCCTAATTGTGCCAATTCAAACCACTCAATAGCTCTAATTAAAACCTCTCTTGTGCAGGGCACTGAACAGTAACAAAACTGTCACCCTGAACAATCAAATCATGGAGCTAAGAATTTTTTTTCCCCTGTTGTGTTCAAATGTTGTTACTGCTGCTGGAAGGGTCATCTGAAGGGATTAAGCATGGGGCTTTTGTAGGCTGCAAAGGGGGAGGGGGAGAATATCTAAACAACCAGTATCTTTTGGTCACAGTTTGAAATCAGAAGACCCCAACTCTTTTCCAGTTCTCCTTTCATCCACTTTACCCACCCCCATGCAGCAAGCAACACCTGCAAAGTAGACAGACTCTTGGTTATGAGACACATGGACACCACAAGTCAACTTAAACATCTGCAAAGGAAGGGGTGAGGGGGAAACCCAGGCGTTCCTATCCCTACAACCTTGTTTCTCAGGGTCCCTGACTACACTTTCCTGTGCACCATAAATAACTCTGCAATTACATTAATTGGATGCATATTTGTTGACACAGGGGTGGACAAGGGTAGGTTATGGTGGGAGGATTTTTTCTTTCAGTGCAATTTTTTACTGCTTTCTTCAGATGTCCCTTAATCCCCACTCTCTCCTCCCCCATTATTTAGGATTTGCGTGTCTTCCAGAATAACTTTATAAAACTGGGGGGAGGAGGGGGGAAGGGAAGACAGAGCGTTAAAATTCATTTGATGGCACCCATGCACACTCATCTGTTCTGCTGTGTTCTCCTATCTATCAAAAGAAAGAGGTTGATATGTATCACAGTGGGATATTTCAAAAAGCTGGTTCCAGGTGATTGCGTGCTGGAAGGTTACTTTCCACACTAAGTTTCTGACAGGAGACAGAAGGATGAAGTGGTATGCATGTACACCTCTATTTTTTTGTACATTTACCAATTTTTTTTTTTGAAGAAGGCAGTGAAATTAATAGAGGAATAGAATGAACTATCCAAATTCCGGTCTTGGTATCTTTTGCTCTTGTTTATTGTTGAACGTGTTCTGAAGCCAAAATCTTGGATAAGCTGGAAGAGCCTGAAAGTGCTGCAAGCACTTTTGTATCTGTGATTCTAGTTTAGATCATCACAGGCATACATGCTAGCAACCATATGTGGCTCTGGGTTCAAACTATCATCTCAGAGTACTTGGTATGGGATACTGACCGAGTCTTTCTTTCCAGTGTCTCCTTGGCTTGCTATCTTTTGCTAGCAGTAATCAGAGTTGCAGTAAGAAAGATCATGGCATGTTCTGTTTCATCTTTCCTCCTTTCATCCCTCCAGAGCTTCTGTCCCAGCTGAGGACTAGGGAGTAGGATGATACCCCATAAAGCCCTGGCACTCTGCCTCTTCAAACACTCTGAGAGCTTTCTGTCAGAAACCACCTTCGTTGTGTTTTGTTCTGAGTGCTGGGTTGTGCCTTGTGCCATTACAGCATTGCCTTGTCTCAGCAGTGAAGCTGTTCCATTTAGTGATGGGTAAACCAGCCCACATTTAGAGCACAGCTTGAATCAGCCTTTAAGCATTTAGCCTTGGTTAGCGACGAAGCACAAAATCTTGATGTGTAAACTTCCTGTATAGAAGCAACAGGACAAAACTTAAAGATGCTTTCAAGAGGCTTTGATGTGAATAGTCTCTCGTTGTGCAAACTGATAGCAAACTCTTCCATCTGAGCAGATAACATTTGGGGTAAGGTTGATTTTCACTGTTTGCCTCAGACCCTGCAGATCCTAGCCTAGGGGGGTCAGCAGAAAGGCCCTGTGCCTTTCTGAACATGTGGGTGCTGCACTGTGATGTATGAAAATGCTGACCTGCTCCTGCCTTTGGCTCACCACTCAGTAGGTATCACAACACTTTTGCCTTTGGTGGTGTCTTGCTCTTACAATGAGATGAAAAGAAATATTACTATATGCATTTCAAATGACTGCTTTTCAGAGCGAGGTCCCTTCAGTAGCAGCACTGGAGAGAAGAAACTGAAGTCCTTCGACTGTTTTGCTGTCCGTTGGAGGCAGATAGCACAACATTCACATAAGGCTTTTATACTTCTTGACACTTGCTCATGAGGGCAAGGCACAGAGAGGGTTTTTTGATTGGCTGTAGGTCTTTTAGCAAGCCAACAGCGAAGCTGAGAGCACACCCTGGGACCTCAGTATCATCTCTAGCCTCTGGAAAGCACCACCTCATTTTCTGAGCTGTTTCTTGCCTGTCTGTATGCAAGAAACTCTGTGTCTCTGTTGATCTGCAAGCTGAGGGTAGGAGATTTATGTAAAATACACTCTGGTGTAGATTCCCATCACTTTCTATACAGATCTCCCACGGTCTCAGTCTGCCCTTCTGTCCTCATTCCTTGCCCCCATTTTTTAGGCAGCAATGCCAGAGCCTATCCTCTTGACTAAGCTGTTGCACTTTAATTTTCAACAGACCTCTATTGCTCTTGCACCTTGTGTGTGGTCTTTGAACGTTATGTGGCTCAGCAGCTGGGAATAGTGAGTGGGTGGGCAATTTAAAACAGAAAAGACTCTGTATCAGCACAGGGCTGAGGTTTGAACTCTGCTCAGCTTTGGATACATGTAGCTGGTTCTCAGGGCTGTGATTTAAGTGTAGTTTTGCTGGTGTCAGTGTGAAGTCTAAATCAGTGCTAAGAAACTGGTAGGGAAGAGAAAACAAACTTTGCCTGTCTGATAACGAATGTTACTCTTGGCCCTGATGAAAAATTGCAGGGTGAAGGCATCTTAGAATTTGTATCCCACTGTTCTGTCACCATTTTTTGGACAAAAAGTCTAATGTGATGCCAAGGCTCCTTTGCTGGAGTATATTTCTGAGTGCTTTGCATGCCATTTAGGACATTCTGATTCTGAATTTCCGAAGGATAAGGAGGCAAATGAAGGGAGTGCCAACCTGTGACACAAAATACTTTATTCTGTTCATCTGAGCATCTCTCTGACACAAGGTAAATGTGCTCAAGCAACCAAAAAAAATAATCCCAATGTCACGACCAATTGAGCTCACAGGACCTGATCCTCAGGTGCTTACTTCTCCTTTTTGTTGTTCTCTAACACTGATGGAGGATCACATGGAGGGGAGGGTCAGGTAAGAGACTCTGCCTTCCAAGTGTGCTGGTATGATCCCTTCACGCGCACTTTTTTTGTTCTTTTGATGGTAAGCCTGCTCCACATGGGAAGGGAGTGCTCATGTATGATAGATTCATCACCTGCTCTCCCTCACATTTGCAGCCCAGAGTACCCAGTCCTCAAAATTTCAACGCAGAGCTCTTTTTTCCCCACCCACTTTCCATCTATCCCACCCAGGTAGAAAGGATGAGCAGAAAGAATCCTTGCCTTGATAAGATTGATAAATGAGGTTGGAACAGATCTCCTCTCTTCTGGAGTCCATATGGAGACCAAACCAACTTCAATCTCATAGCTGACTCCAAAAAAAAAAAAAAAAAAAAAAAAAAAAATAAAATTGGCAAGTCTCTAAGTACTTTTAAAGATTCTAAGGTTAAAGATATAGTCGATTAGCATTCTTTTTAGAGCCTGGAGTGATATTATATTTACCTCATAAAATTAAAAAACTTCACAATGAACATTAGAAATCTGGTAGATTATTGGAAGAGTAATTTAATTTTTCAGTGCCATATAAATACCCATCATTCACCACTGCCACACTGGGTTTCGTACTGGTTCTCAACATTATACCCTAGAACAGGCAAAACATAAGTAAGGGCAGAAAGTAAAAAAAGGAGAATATCCTTATTACAGACTAGCATCAACCATGTCGCTGTAGAGGTTTCATCCTTAAAAATAAGTATGTGCTTCAGCAGCTGCCATGAAAAACCATACTGAAACTCCAATGGACTTTACTGCTTCTTTACTGCATCTTACACCTCACTGCATCCCTTTTTGGGGTTTTGTTTTTTTTTTTCATAATAATACTTGTATATGGCCAACAGTCTCTTCCTGTGGTGGAATAACATAAGGGCATGAAGGTGTGGCGGGGTAGCAGGATCAGATGGACAGGCACTAGTGAGAGATGAGGGTTTGGCAGTGATAGGGAACTAACCAGAACTACTAGCAACTGTTTGAGAAACCAAAGAAGTGCAGCTAGGACCCAGACAGAGAAAAGGTGTGTACAGAATTTCTATGTGAACTACAAAGAATGAAGTGGTGGACTCTAGATGGATTTAATGGAAAAAAGACCTGAAATCCCGTCATACTTTTAACAAAGCTTTTTGTTCAAGTATAAGTGAACATTCTGCAAAGAGCTTCCAGGATGAAAAGCCCAACAGGACACTTACTAATGGGGTTTCTGTTTCATTTTGGCATGTATATAATTAGCTTTCATAAGAAGTTGAGACTCCTTTTTGTTGACATGATCCAGCAAGCACACCCTAAGACATGCTAATAGCAGTGTGTCTCTACATCTTAACAAGTGTGAATACTCTGCCCACAGCAGCAACTGTGCTGACAGTGGGATGACACTCTAAAATTGCCTTATGCTGTGATATGAATCCTTTCAAACCCAGTGGCTTTTGATTTCCAGCCTCATAATCACTATGAGTCAAACTTACTCCTCCCCACTACCCTTGTGTTCAGCCTGTGTCTGGGAAGCTAGGAAAATGGTATTTAATCTCATTCTAGGGTGATGGCACAGACTCTTTCATCCTGTTGCTGCTATTTCAACCTGTGTAGGGGCATGAGCATGCTCAGCTGTGGCTTTTCAGTCTTTATTAGGGGCTGTCCTGAACAAGCTTTTGGATGGAGATTTGGGGTGTCAGCATAATAGAAAAGGCTCTTCCACTGCTGCACTTTCTCAGCAATTAAGGCCTGCCAGCAATGGATACTTTTCCAATTATGATTATCCAAATGATTCAACACGCATGATGTTCAAAAAAATAGCTCTAAACTCTACGTTGTTACAACTTGCAACAATCCATCTCACAGCAATTTCCCCACATACCTCTTTACTCCTTTTGTGACAAAAAGTGAACTACATCTAGACCTACTACAGGACAAATTGCAGCATCTACTGACTTAAGAAGCGCTAATATTACTTTGGCCCCCCAAAGCAATTAGCTCATATTTGGATGCAGCAGATTGTTCTTTACTGAAAGTGTGAGTAATGGTTTCTGCTGAATGTGTGCAAGAGGGGATACATTCCCTGATGGAAGCTGTGGCAGACAGATCTCATGACAGTTCTGCTGTGGGTGCCAATACTGTTCAAAAGGGGACATGAAGCTTGTCTGAGAACAAGACAAGTAGATGCAGAGGCAAATAATCAAAGCAATCAACAGTTCTTCCTGAATGGTTGTCAAGACCACCAGTATATATGTCCTGTGCCGTGGGTTTGCAGTGGTGCACATGATATGCTTGTACCATAGCAACAAGATATTAATCATCAACACATACAGGCACATGTTGGGGTAAGTCTTCAGAGGTGCAAGTTGTAGGCTGTACCTGGTATACCCGACAAGCCCCAACGGTACCAGTTTCAGTGCTACCTCCAGCAGCATTGCATAGTTGATTTTATTACGGCTGGGCTTGCATCTTCCTCGTAAGGATCTGAATGTTGGCCCTGGTGTGTGAATGCCTGGACATGAAGAACAACTTCTCTGCTAGTTCCGTGCCCCTCTCTCTTTGTAGTTTTCACTTAAACACCTTGGGCGAGTTCTTTGCTGGTGAGACACCACTGACTGAAGTGGCACTATGCCAGTGCAGCATTTGGCACTGCATCCTCAGAGTGATGGCAGGAGTTTTCAGAAGAGCTCAGGCAAGAAGTTTAGGGACCCAATTCCTCTTACATTTGGACACTAGCATCCTCTCAGCTCACCAACAACTCTTCAATATCACTGATGCCCAAAGGAAGGACTTCCTACTTGCCAGCAACCTGGAGAGAATGAACAGAAAATTTAGTGGCAGAAAACTTTGTTTCAGCAGTTTATTTACCTAGCTTTTTCTCCGAAGATGACACACTAGTAAAGGGCACCTATACTAACCAGAGTGCCAGGCCCAGTGCCAAAGAGTTAAGCACACATATTCAACAGTGAAGGTGATTCACCACTGCAACAAAGACAGACATGTATTCTCTGTCTTGATGGTGTCTTCAAACCGGGACTGGGTGTCCTCCATCCACCTGGATCATTCTTTGCTATGATTTTTGGGCACAGAACAGCTCAGTGAAGTTTAATGGCTGTGGTACGTAGGCCAGGCTATGGAGTCTCTTCTGGACCTGGTTATTGCACTATCTGCAAAGAAACACCTGGCTGTGGGATATTGGTCAAGGCTGCAAGTACATGCTGCAAGGTTATGACCATCAAGGGGTCAAAGCAGAAATTCTAACTCCTTCTAGAACTTCTACTCACAGTCATTGGAGGGTAGGCTATGAGTGTAGTTGGTATTCTCTGATAGGGAATAGGAAAACATTCACTTTTCCATGGTGGTAATGAGCATTTATATACCAGAGAGCTCCTGGTATCTATGGGTTTTTCTGCAGAAAATATACCAAAGAAAGATATTCATGTTTAAAATGCAACTGATAAAGAACACAGGAAGACATCACACAAAATAGGTCAGAAGCAAAAAAACTCCCTATGAAATTGGAGAAGGGAATGTAGGCAAGTGGGATATTGTTATCTAGACTGGAATTTAATCAAGACTTAACTATGAGGTGATGTGGTACTTCAGTGGTGGGATCACTGCCACAACAAAACTGTACTAGATTCTGCCTGTCTTTTCACAGATGTCAGGTGTGCACTGGTATAACTTGTCCAACCTCAGCAGATCTTATTCTGATGTGTACAAGGACACTCGTATTCAGATTTCCCAGCTCTACCCCTCCACTTCCCCTCAAGGTCTCTCTGTTCATGTCATGTGGAATGGCAGAACTTCAGGTGTGGATCAGAGAGACTTTGAAATGGAAAATCAGAGGATACCGCAGGCCATATTGAAGAAGAGCTGGCAAAGCTTAGGACCAGAAGAGCAGAGTGGTGAGAGTGAGGACTAAGGTACATTGGTAGGCTTGTATGAGATGCTGGGTTTGGAGCTCCAGAGAGATCCACAAGCCAAGAATAATGAATATTGGCAGAATTCCGCGTGAGTAACAAACGTCTTATCCTGCTTAGGCTAATGACAAAATGTTACGTTCTGGCATTTTTTAAACAAATACTCCCCCCCCCCCCCTTTCTTTAAAAAGAAAAGAAAGATTAAAGCAACCGCTACAGCTAAACACCCTGCTTTGCTCTGATAAGATGCCAGAATTATATGACTTCTACCATGTAACAAGGTTCTTTGTGTGGGTGTAGCAGCCTCTCCCCATACCTAGTGGATACACTCTAGGGAGTTTTCACAAGTGTGAATATTGCCTCTTATAAGGTCACTGAGTAAAGGAAGTTAAATATGTTGTACAAAGAAATTGCATGTCTTGTGTGTTTCCATCAGAGCACAACAAAACAGTCCCTTGAAAAGGTTATTATCGCTATTCTGTGCACAGCCGTGGCCTCCCATGCATATAGTTTTGCAAAATGTTGGGCCTCTGCCCTCCATCAAACTCATGCTTGTAACTTCAAAATGAAGGACTTGATGTGAATGCAAGTCAGTGTGGTTCACAAGATCCCTATGTCACCTAGTCAGCAGTTAGACAGAGGCTTGGCATTGTTCACTATCTCCACTGTTCAAATTCTACAGATGACTGCCATTACACTGCTGCGGCTCTCTCTTTAGCTCCTAATTGGACAGACATACCTGCAGAGACTGGGCCCTGCTGGTAGATGTATCTCCATTTTTTACACTGCTCCTGCTCCACAGCAGCACCCATTTGCCTGTTGTGTGACAACACTCACTTTCTACACAAGCTTCCCATTATTGAGTTCCTGGTTATGCTTGGACGCACTGGGATCTATAGGCAGCCTTGAAGGGCTTGTTGGCTCTAGAGATGTCAAACTTAATCTTGAGGATGATGGGACTTGTTTCAAGAGATAACAAACTTTGATTTGGGGGTGGTAATATTTGTTGCCCCGAGAGATAGCAAACTTGGTCTTGGGATGCTTTTCCAGGTGCAATATATGTATTACCAAAGACCCCAAGCACATCACCTCCACACCAAGGTGTCTAGGCTTCACTGGGCAATGTGAAGGAATGGGTTGTGGGGCTACTTTTGCAGTTGGGAAAGTGAGGAAAGATCTTCAGGGTCAGGTAATCTATGTGGCTGTGGCTCAGACATGCTTTGAGCCCCGGCACGGAGGTGACAAGAGGACCCACAGTCCCCAAGACCCAATCTCATTCCTGAAGCAGCCTTAGTCCAAGAGCATGGAACCAAAGGTAAACGGTATGTAGACCATGACATAACCTTCTAGGCCAAATGCTCTTGGCTCATTGGCGCGACCCGCCTGCACGGCTCAGCTGTCGCCGCCGCCGCCACCGCGGGACTGGGCCCTGGGATGCCCAGCAGGAATTTGAGGCGGTCTGAGGGGGACGAGCGGCGCAGCCCGGCAGCCCTTCGGCGAATGCTGGCCGCTGCTCGGAGCCGCCTGGCATCCTGTGCACGCCGCCAGCCGCTGCCGGTGCCGGTGGCACGGGGAAGGTGCCCGCCTCTCCCGCCCCTCGCCAGCAACACCGCGCCGCCCGCGGCCAACCTGCGCCGCCCGCCTCACACCCGGTACCGGCGGCGGGGGCGCGGCGGGTAGCTCTTCCCCCTCGCCATTGGCTACGGCACGCGGCAGCCGCGCTACGATAGGTGCGCGCCGCAGTCAGTGGCGCCTGGCCCCGCCCCGCCGCGGCTTTATAACGGGCATCCCTATGGCCGAGGCGAGTAACCTGCCACGGCGGGAGGGGGCAGAGCCGGCCCGGGGCACCGCGCGCGTCGCCCGCTGACAGACACACCGCTGCCGGGCTGAGGGGCGGCCGCCCGGGAGAGCAGCCTCCGGTGACCGTAGAGCCCATCCGTCCTGCCGTTAACTTCGCCGCCCCGCCGAGGGACGATGGTGCCGCGGGCCTGGCGCGGCGCCGGGGCTCGCCCGTTCCTGCTGGCGCTGCTGCTGGTGTATCTGCCTCAGGGTCGCGGCCACCGAGCTACGGGGCCACGGGTAAGTAAATTGAGCCGCCAGAGAGACGGTGGGGCTGTCCTTTGCCGCACGAGGTTGCCCTGTTCCTCCGTAATTGCTGGCCCATTGCCCCCGCACCCTGTCACCCCCACAGGTGAAGCCCCGGCTAGCTCCGACCACCCCCCTCCTCCTGGCCCGGCTCCCGCGGGCGCAGACACTCGGAGGGACCTCCCCGCCCGTGAAAAGCCGGGTACTGGCTGGACATGCGGAGTATGGACATCGGTATTAACTTGCTGGTGTTTATTGCAGGGAGAAAAAAATAAGAAAAAGGGAGGGGGGAAGTTGTCAGGCTGAGGTTTTATACTGCCCCTCTTGCATGTGCTGTAGTCCCTGTTCTCAGCACATAGCTTTAGAACTTTTTTTTCTTTTCTTTTTTTTTTTTTTTTATGTTCCCAGGTAGGGATTAAATGAATCCCTGCAATAAAGCTTGATGCCTTCAGCCCAGACTTCTCCCCCTAGGAGTCTAGCTCTGTGTTTTTAATCTGACAATGTTTGACTCTTGCTGGGGCTGTTAATTTCTCTTACCAAGCTATTACATTGCTCTGGGGGAGAACCCAACATCTTTTCTAAATATGGTCCTCCCAGTGAGCTGAAGCTACTGCTGCAGAACCACTACGGAGTAGCATGAGAGCTTTCAATTACAAAGCTGCAAAACAGTAGCTGTTCTTCAGCCAATGCTGTACTGAAAGCCCAGCTCTGGGTAAGTGGAAAAACTTGATCTCTCTGCAGGCGTGTTGGATGCATTGACCATGTGCATTTTTGACCCATCAGTCTGAAACGCTATGAAATGTGGTACCTAATTAACTTAGACCATGGTTAGGCAAGAGCAGGAGCCTTTGGAATCCCTGCTCAGCCAAAGTATAACAATAAGGGACTTGAGTGCAACATTCCAGTTTTGTAATAGAAGTGCTGTTTGACTATGACTGCTCCTAAATGCTTCTCTAAAGAGCTATGGAAAGTACTGGCAGCACTGGTGTCCTTGTGTTCAGCTGTGCTGTGTAGCCTCTTTTATGGCCAGATGTGTAACGGCACTGTTAGAACATGGCAGATCAGAACTAGTGTGTGCCATAAATTCTTGGAAACCTGTTTTAAATGATGGGGAAACATGGGGTGCTTATGCATATATCTTTATTACCCAATATCAAGCATAAACTTCAAAACTGGAGTGGTGCCAAATAGAGAGGAGCTTCGAGGTGATAGCTAGGAGTCTGGCTGGATGACTAGGGCCCTTCATCAGCACTGGTACCTAAATGCTTCAGTGAAGAGCAATTGAAACAAAGAACAAAATTAAAAATCCTAATGGCAGTGCATAACTGTGCAGTGAGCCTGTCTATCAAATAGCTCCTATATTTGCCATTTTATATACTGCACTTTACAAGGCAGTTTAATTGCTGCCTGTGCTGTGTCGTCTTTGGAATGGGAGCTACTTCAGGAGAGTGGAAAAACCAAATACAAAGGACTACGGATTTACTTTTTGCATGAAGTAAATTGCTGTTTTTCTGACTTTGCTCTTTCTCCTTTCATGAATGGGGGAGAATATCAGCTGTGAGCACCAATGTCTACAGTTCTATATAAAGATGTGTCTTAAAACTCCACCTTCTTAGTCTTAACTTAAGAGCTCTTAAATGTTAGGCAGTGAACTTCCAGAATATTTAACTCATGAAGACTGTCTTCTCACCCTTCTAAGCATCATGTTTAAGTGCATTTTTAAGGTAGGGATTTTGGTTTAGTCCTTTGCAACTATGTTGATTAATGATAAGCCCCAGAGCTTTAGCTCTTCTAGTGATTAGATGTTGCCAGCAAAGTAGTCCTTACTATAAAGGTGCCATACTTTAGATTCCAGTGCACACAAGAAAATTCTTTACTAATTTTTTGATGATGATTACTCAATTACATCAGTGTTTCTAATCCTGATTTGTGATCAAGAGTGTATTCCTGTCAGGAGCCCTTTTTGGATGGGGAGTGGTGTCAGTGTTGCAATTCTGAGGTCTGATCCTGCAGGTGTTCAATTTTTTAATGTGATGTTTAGCCTTTTGCACTTTTTTCTGTATAGTAAGCACTAGAACTACAATATTTGCAAGCTGAAATGCTTTTAAAGGTGAACAGCAGTTTTTAATCCTACTCAGTGAGTTTAAATGAGAAATAATGCTTGAAGCACATTCTTGATCTTTTTTCTTTGCATATCTGCAAGTTCTTGATCCTTTTTGCATTTCCCTCTTGCTACTGTACTGTTGCTGCTAAGCAAGGCAGCCAGCACTGTCACCTAGTAGATAGGCAGAGGAGTATGGCTTGCTTCCTTTTGCAGAAAGTGCTGCAAAACTTACCATATTGAGGAGAAATAGGTATATCTTCATCTCTTTTGCCAATAAGGGATCAAACTTTTGGATGCAGTGAGTTAGTTCAGGATAATTACCTGAATACCACTGTAAATTACAAGTATAGCTAGTATCTACTGGCCTGCTGAGGTCTGACTCTCAAAAAACATTCAAAGCTTGCTGTTTCCTGTTATAGTAAAACTATGAGCAGTGACATGAATCCCTTAGGCTTGGGAAGTGTCAGTAAAGTGTGAGGAAACATTTGACTATTGTACATAACTGTCCCAAGTGAAGCCTTATAGTAAGAATAATGTCTTGCGTGTCCTAGAAATAACGTAGAAGCTCAAAGCTCTTGTGTGACTTGCTTCCTCACTTCAACTCTAGAAAAGCTTCTGCTGTATTACTCAGTTGCTTGGTCACTTCTGCTCTTGCAGGTCTGAAGAGCACTGTGGAAACTATCAATTGACTATACTTGGAAAATGTCTATCTGAAGGATGTTGCTTTCTGGAAAAAGATAATTGGGCTTTACTTTCTATTCTGTTCCTGTGTGCCTCTTTATCTCTGCTGGCATGACATCTGGAGTTGTGTGACAAACCAGGTCTTGCTGTTACCCCTCCCTGACCCCAAAGTGATAGATGGGGAGCTTGACTGGGCTGGCTCTTGCATCTCCTACTGTGTGGTATAGTCAAGCAGTACTCTTTTATAGCAGATTAAACAGATTGTGCCACTAGGCTCTGTTTTCTAACTGGACTATAAATTGTGACCTTTGTCTTTCTAGTCCAGGAATATAGATCTATGTAGGTCTGCTGCTTTTTGAGTATAGTGCCTGACCATAATGAGCTTGTTCCCAGAGAACTGTTGGTGTCAGTAATGACAGCACAGGAAAATGGTGGATGCTTGCAGAAGGAGTAGAACATGGCTGCTGCAGTCAAAAGCTGCGTTAGGAACAGGCATGGGTTTCTGGAAGATTGGGCATCTGTACCCCTCAGTGACTGCAGAAGACTAAGAAGTGGGAGGCAAGGGCAGAGCAGTCACTAACTTTCTTCTGCGTTTCATGCATGGAAACATGCCATATCTCTCTTAGAAAGGCATTCTGGTTAGACATGGGGGGGACCTTCCAGTTCAGTGCTGTTGTAGAGGGAAGGCAGTAGTTAAAACCGTTATCCAATGCATAAACTGGAGTGCCACAGAGCAATGGGAATGCCCTGCTGCAGCTGGTTACTAGTTAGAACCCCAGATAAGAACCTTGATAAAAACTGCTGAAAAGCCTCCTGCAGCTTTGCCATTCCCTTTGGAGGAACAAGTAGCATCATAGCTTGTGCCAAGGAGCCTGTGTTCTCTGTTCTCACTGCAGCCCTGCTGGGAGGGCTTCACAAAGCAGGTGTCTTTACACATGCCCTACTGAAATTAGGGAGACAGTTCTTCATGGTGGGAAGAAATTGGAAAAAAGGACATATGATTAAAATAAAAAGCAAAAGTCTTCATATAAGGAGATCTATAATAGAAGAGTGAAACTTAGGTTTTCAGTGATTGAATTTTGCTTGTCTGAGTTCTGCATCACAAAAGTCTATAATAAGTAACTACTGAAGCACTTTTAAAGGGTAGATTTCCTTACTGTTGTAGAGACTGATTTTAATGAAGGAATAAGTACCCAAAGGCGAGTTTTAAGGAAAACATCTCCTGACATTACAGATTTGTTACTATGTGGCAAATAGCTTTAAGTTACAGATATTCTGTTTTAGTTGTGTGAGAGATGCTCTTGCTGAAGTGGAAGCTCTAATTGTATACAGAGAGATACTAATTTTTTGTCCCTCTCCTTGTTCCTATTTAAACCTCATTATTAAACAGCTGGATTCCCTGATGTGTACCAAAGACACTGATCTGACTTGCTTTTTATACATTATGCAACTGTGTTGAGGATCAGGATTAATTATTGGGTGGAGAAGAAAACATTAAACAGCAGGTCTTGTTCTAAACAAGAAAACATTGTAGGATCCAACTTGGTCTGTGTAGTCTTAATTGGTGTTCTAACTGCCTGAGCTTTTGAGTTGCCTATGAGAATATTTCATCCATGTTGATGACTTCTGCTGCTAACGAAAAATTTCTGGTCACCAAAAGATTTGATACAAAAAAAGAAACTGCTCATGTATTTATGCTGCTGGTGGTGGCAAGCTCTGTAGCTGGTGGAACACCTACAATGATAACCTCTTGGGCTCATTTTCAAGTTTCTAGCAGTAGTCATGTGCTAAGGTAATCTTCACTGCCATCAGTGCAGAGCAGATGCTGTCTTGGCTTCTTTCATTTCCAGATGGCCTGAAGCAATTGTAAGATCACTGTAAACTTCACTTCAGTGGTACAGTAGCTCTGAAATATTAATACTGCTGTTTAAATATCTTAGATGTTCTTATCCTACCATCTCAAACTAATTGTGACATTACTATGTCAAAAAACCCCAAACAAACAAAAAACCCATTTGTCTCCTACTTGGCTGCTGAATGCCCAGTTCTTCTGGAACTGGCATATCTGACAGCGCAGTTAAGTGTTACACAATAAACTTTAGGCTTAGGTTAACAGGCAATACAGGTGGAAATTGCTGAAGGCTGCTGGGCTGACTGTCACACTTAGCCTCCTGTGTGACAGTGTGTGATGGCTTCCTGTCAGAGCCCCTCAACGGCTGCCACAAGGTTTCTGGTGCTGACACATTGTTCAGGGTCTTTGTGGCACTGCAGACCTTGAGCCAAGCTTGATGTGCAGTGGTGGTAGTTTACTTCTCTGTCATCAAGTGGAGTTTTGGCAGAGGAGTGGATGCTATACCTTGTAACTTGAACTATGAGCTCAACTTTTCTGTTGTGTTACAAGCTTAAGTACTGTCATTGCATTGGTAGGACCCCAAGCTTCCTATGCTTCCTTGTGAGAAGCTCTTCAGTTTGTGAGGTTCTTGCTCCAAAACTGAGCTGCCGCTCCTGTGGGTAAATCACTTCCGTGCTGGAGCTTCCTGGGTAAGGTGTGAGGTCAGTTTGAGATGTTTGCTTACACAGAGAAACTACCAGGATGTGATGAATGTGGTATGTAACTGTCTCTTCTGACTGGCTCGCTTGAGCAGTTCAGGGCTGTGTTCAGCTGCTTACATGTGAAGCTTTCTGTGTGATGACTTTACTGCCTGTAGGAGAGTAACAGCAGGAAAGCATAGCTAGTCCCACCAAAGTGTAAAGCTTGCACTCAAGGCAGTGAAAACAACCACTCACCATAAAAAGGAGCTCTTTGTATGTGACCTCATGTAGGCTATCAGCAGCTCTTCAGCCTGTGAGTAGTCAGCTCCCTCAAGATGAAGCTTTGCCTTGAAATCACGCTCATAGCTCCTGTCCTGGATGTTTTTCCTCCTTATCGCAGTAGCCTCCTGATGCAACTTAGACTCCTGTGAGATGCTGCAGTAACACTGTAGACAGTGTTAGCAATATTCATGAGCATTTTTGAGAATCATCTGCTCATCTGTTGAAGAAAATACTGCCTTGTATAGCAGGCCTGCCTACTCACAAATGCTATTATTTATGAAATTGAAGAAACAAATATGGTTGTTATGCACCCCTACAATAATTTTTGAGGAAAGCCTGTGCTACCTGAGTATACATATGACCTGCATGCTGGAAGTGCAGGCCCTACAGCATGGGGAGGGATGATGGAGCAAATGGAGGCTTCGGATTATGAAGGGATTTGGTCTAGTCTGTGCCACCTTTCCAAGGTAGCCTTCAGACCAGCCTAGGCCTGACTGGGTGGTGCTAAGGTGCTTGTGGCAGCCTGGAGTAACAGCTTTTGAGGAAGGCTTTCCTTTCAGATGTTTCTCATGCTGTGTTCTCTGGAGCAGTTGTACTTCTGTCCTCAGAGCAGTGACCTAGAAGACCCTATAAGCCTTCAACTGCCTGCACTGTCAAACTCTTCCCTGGCAGTCTCCCAGCTGTATCCTGCTTGGGAGGACCTGCCTGCATGTTGGGTTTGTGCATTCTTGCCTCCCACTGGCTTGTGGCTGAGCCAGCTGCTTTTGAGAGCTCTCTGAGAGGTGTTCCCATTTGGAGTGGCACATAGTTATGCAGAGGGGAAGTGAGTGGTAGGTGGGAAATGAGAGCAAACTTAGACCTTGAGGGGAAGCACCTGTGCCTAAAGATGGGAAAATAACACTAGTTACCATAGGAACAGAGGTTGCATCATTAAAGGTTGGCTCAGGTTTTTGTCAAGTAGAGTCTAGCAGCAAAGCCTAGAAAAGCTACCCACCCGTGCTGCTGGCAGACTCTTCCATGCAGGTGGCAGAAGCCATACAGAAACTGGTGTGTGTAGGTAGATAGCTTACTCTGCCATGGACACCTAGACTCCTCTCCTAGGATGGATCTGGAGTTCCTATGGAGCAACTGCTGCCTTTGGATGAAGGACATGAATGAATGTGAGCAGGAAAGTAGTACACAGCTAAGTTCCACAGAATACTATGCTGCTCAGTGCTTGAACAGATCCAGACCATCTGCCATAGTTCTGTAAATTAGGTTGCCTTGCCCCAGACTCTGAGTTAGAGTGGCTAAGGGGAAAGAAGCCAGCTGTCAACATTCTTTCTGTGCAAGGCATAGACTGAATCTTTTGAGATTGGCTCAGTAGGCTCTGTGGCAGCCCTTGTCAGTTTAAAGTTAAATTTGGTTTACTGCAGGAAGAGCATTGGTCTAAAATACTTTTTTCCCTACTCTGAGTCCTATGGCAAAGTGGAAAAAAAATGTAACTTCACCCTCTTCAGTGTGGAAGAGTCCTGTTGTTCAGTGCCACTGAGACTTCTGATTAAAGCTGGGGCTGAGGGAGTGGTAAAGGTGCAGGCTTTCTCATGGGTGGCCTTCAAATGAAAGAATCACAGGAAGTGTAAGGGAAGGTGAGTAGGAATAAGGAAGATGGGGAAGTAGGACAGATGAAACAACTTGCTCTTCTGAGGTTTTTCTTGGCCACTGATCCTGTTAATGATAGTTGGAATCGTATCCAGAGGGAAATGCTGATCCTTAAATAGGGAGGAGAGGTTCCAAACACTTAGTGGGCAGATTCTGTTTCAGAGTTTCTCTTGGCTACCAGTCCTCTGTTACTGTTAGCTGGGTCACAGAGTAGAAAGAATGTGGAAAATGTTGTCCATCCCTGTTCTCAGTCATGGAACAGGGAAGAGATCAATTCCTTACATTGCATGGGGAAGCCATACTCTGACTTCTGAGGAGAAAAGTCCACTAGCTTAGCTTCTCTACTTAGACTTGTTGTGATGCATGGAATAGTGCTCGTTCTATATTCCTGTGGAGTTCCAGAGTAATGGGTTAAGAATGTTTTCTTTGGTTACAGAGAACCTGAAGTAGGAAGGAGATCATCTGCTTCTTCAGTTGTAAGTCTAATACTTTAGGATTTGACACACCAGCAAATAGAACAATCCAATACAGTCTTAATGTAAAGGTAACTATCTTATGTTCTGTGGCCACCATGAAACTGAGTGGGCTCATGGCTGCTCCTTTTGCTGTAGAAGCAGCAGTGTGCCTGCCTCTGGGACAGAGGGGAGTGAACTAGAGATCAAATAGATAAGCAAGCATCTTCAAGTGAAGACACCTGGTAAAGATAGTGGTATTCTTTAATGTACAACAGTGATACATGCCTAGGAAAGGTGTCCAGATGTACACTATCTCTAGATCTTGCTTCTATGGGTACCAGATACACACTTCTCAGAAGCAGATAGGATGGTAATCTTTTGTTGCAGCATAGACTCCAGTAGCATGAAGATTAAAGAACTTACTCTAGCTGGTACATCAAACCATTTCCCTTCCCATTTCTTTGAAGCAGATTTATACACAGTCTACACTTAGGCTTAAACAAATACTTGGTGAAATGTGCAAGTAAAGAACTAAAAAGCCAGAAGCTCCTGGGTGTAATTTCTAAGTGGAGGATGTTAAATGAGTTGGAGTTTGTGGATGCTGGCCAGATAAAGGGCTTTCTGACTGAGCCAAGTAACTACTTCTGATTTGAGTCTAGTTACCATACAGAATGGTGGTAACTCTCATTGGCTCTTGCCTTGAGTTTTGTTTTTGACTTATTCTTCTGCACTTGTAAGTGAGCAGGCAAGTGTGGCAGAAGTAGATGAGCTGTGTGCAAAAGTAGCTTTTAAAACTGTGTATATCTCAAACACTGGAGGATAATCTGTTCCAAACTTGTAAGGGAAAGGTGAGGTTTTAATGTGCATGTTAGAACCAATAATAGAATCATAGAACAGTTACAGCTGGAAGAGACCTTGGAGATCATCAAGTCCAGCCTTTGTCCTAGCCCTATCAACCTCCTAAATGATGCCCCCAATGCAACATCTACCTGTCTCTTAAACACCTCCAGGGATGGTGACTAAACC
>VWZO01007187.1:44233-73365 GCA_013396975.1 Bucco capensis
CCTCTTAGATGGAAGGCCTTACAGGGCTAAACGAGCTCCATCTGCCTGGGTTTGGAATCAGAGTTGTCCCTCTCCTAGGATGACTGCCAGAAGGCTAATGAGCTCATCCTACCCATCCAAGGATTCTAGGAACATGGGTATCACTCCCCACACTTTCCCGTGGGCAATGAGTTTAATGCTCCCTGTGCTGTCGGAACAGTTATCGCACCAGGGGCCACAGGAGACCCCAAGTGATTTTCAGACTGTGCCTGATAAGACTAGTACCTGTAAAATGAACAGGGCTCTTCATGCAAAGAACACTTCTTTTCTTGCTCCACAGTTCTAGAGATTAACTTCACTTGTTTCACTTTCTGTGTCTTGATCTAAAAAATATGTACATCTAGAAGAATTCACTTTACCCTTCTAGTTTAAAGAGTACCAATATCTGCCTCTATCTACCAAGGCTTTTGAGCTCTGTCAGGTGAGGCAGTAATGCAGCACTGCTGCCCTATCTTCCTGCTGTTGTAGTAAGCTGTAGCCACCTGCATTCTCAGGGCTGTTGCTAGTGGTGTTTGCTCTCAATTAGATGCAATGCATCTGAAATATTCCTAAAAATATGCTAGATGCAGAAATCTATACTGCTAGCATTTTATAGCTAAAATCTGAAATGATGGCACAGTGGCTACTGCTTATATGAATAGGTAATAGCTAATGGTGGAAGAAAGTCTTCCAGTGGTGGCTTGTGGATTTGCTACCTAACAAGTGGCTCATGCTTTCCATAAAGTGTAAATATTGAAGGAATTTGCTGTGAATTTTTATCAAGGTTGCTACCAGCATTCCTCTGACTTTCAGTTTCTATGGGTTATCCTTCATTCTTTACTGTTACACAGGAACAGCCAGTATTTTTAGGAGTAGGAATCATACCCTTAGGTACCAGATTGGAAGTCAAAGCTGTCTTCTATAGGCTTTAGCCTGTTAAGTGCTCTGTGGATCCAGCGAATATTCTGCTGCATTGAGGCAGGATGTTCTCTCAACAGCAGCAACTGGTCTTGCAGTTAGTGTAGTCATTTTAGTTTAAGCTTGAACTGTAGGAGAAATAGTAGCTGCAATTTCTGTAAACATCTATAAAATGGACATAATACACTATCACTAGCAACGTATTTTTAATGATGGCTAAACCTATTGTCTGGAAGTATGGGGAAGTATATCAATGCAAATTTGGGGTTTTTTTGATGCTCATCTTTGGGAAATTCCAGAGAGCTGAGTGTTCTCTTCACAGAGAGCTCTGTGCTTTATGCTTGAACTTGGTGATGGCATTCTTTTTTAAATGAAGGACTCTTACACTGAGGCAGGGCAGTTGGCTCCAAGGTAGTTTGGATGTTACTGGCTGTAGCTCTTGAAGGCTAGGTTTTGTCTTCTCAGTTCTACTCAAATAACAAGTGTCTTGGCAGAAAAAATTATGTTCTGCTGGACTTGAACTGTCACCTAAGCTACTACCCTTCTTAAAAATTGCAGAGTTGTTAAAGTCTAACTGCAGGAATTCTCCTAACCTATCAGTTATACACACTCTGAAAATCAGGATTACATTTAAGATGGCTGGTGGAGCTTTAAATAACTAGTTAAGTTAAACTTTTGCCATGTTGTCACTAGTACAGATGCCTCTTGAGGGTGAATAGGAAGAGGAGTGGGAAGCAATCAGTGTGAAGCTGGGAGCTGCTCATGCTTTTCTTGTCCTCTTCCTCAGTTGTCATTGAGACTATCTAAATTTCAGGATTTTTATTCTGAATGATAGATACCTGAAGGACTTCTGGTCTAGCTGGATTTGGAACAGAAAGAAGTTGAGCTTTTTTTTTTTACCACAAAAGAAAAAGTACTTCTCTACCTGAAGCAGTTTGGCAGCAGGGTTGGAAGTGAAGCAAGCTGTTGCTTATAAACACACTGTGATGTGTGGTTTGCAGATTTTTATTCTGGATGGAAAAGCACCCATAGGACAAAGCAACTTAACTCATCTCCTCTGTTTTGTAAAATCTGTTGATGTATAAACAATTGTATAATTGTGTTAGCTCTTACTCTGGGAGGATGAAGCTATCCTTGTTCATGTATGTGGTTCTTGCATGAAAATAATGAAAAAAAAAAAAAAATCAGTCCCCAAATCCAAACTGAATTTTGCCTGTAAGTTGACTTCAGAAAAACTCAGTGTGTTTACTAGAACACTAGGGTTTTTTGGTACTGAAATTAGAACTGAGTGGCAGGAAAAATCTGCCACAGGAGTAAACTTGGGCATTCTTAACACTTGCCCTTCAACATTTCTGGAATTGACCCTGTTAGGAGACAAGTATGTTTTGAGCCCAAATATTTGAAATTGATCAGGCTTGAATAGCTAGTGTGTGTCAGAAGTAAACTAATTTTTTTAAGGTTCCTGTTGGAACTCTAAGAATTTACCTCCAAGATTTGCTTCTAGTTCTGTTGGCATGAAGACAGTCTAAAACCAAAAAAACTTTCCACAATTGCTTCCCATAACGCAGGGACTAACCTGCACCAGGAGCTCGAGAATAAAGTTTGATCAGAAACTCTGATGGAAAAAGTTTGGTAAGAAAACGTGATGCAGTTGCAAAGAGAAGGATTTGATTTTAGTTGAAGATTTACTATTGCTGTTGAGTAGAAGGAAAAAACCTTATGAAATTCAACAAGGGCAAGTGTAGTGTGATGTACCTAGGGAGGAATAACCCCATGTACCAGTACAGGTTAGGGGCTAATCTGCTGGAAAGTAGTTCAGTGAAAAAAGACCTGGGTGTCTTGGTGGACAGCAGGATGACCATGAGCCAGCAGTGTGCCCTTGTAGCCAAGAAGGCCACATCTGGAATACTGTGTCCAGTTCTGGAGCACTCAATACAGAAAGGACATGGAGCAGATGGAGCAGGTCCAGAGGAGGCCACAAGAATGATCAAGGGCTGGAACACCTCTGCTGTGAGGGCAGGCTGAGGGAGCTGGGATTGTTCAGCCTAGAGAAGAGAAGGCTTTGGAGGGACCTACTAGTGACCTTCCAGTACCTAAAGGGAACTTAGAAGAAGGCTTGAGAGGGCCTGTTTGCAAAGGCCTGGAGTGAAAGGACAAGGGGCAATGGTTTTAAATTGGAGAAGAGTAGATTTAAACTGGACATTAGAAAGAAGTTCTTCCCCACGAGGGTGGTGGAACACTGGACCAGGTTGCCCAGGGAGGTGGTTGAGTTCCCATCCCTGGAGGCATTCAAGGTGAGGCTTGCCAGGGCTCTGGGCAACGTGATCTAGTTGGGGATGTCCCTGCCCACTACAGGGGGGTTGGACTAGATGGCATCCAGAGGTCCCTTCCAACCCAAACCATTCTATGATTCTATGAAGGCTAATGGCATGCTGAGGTGCATCAAGAAGAGTGTGGCCAGCAGGTTGAGGGAGGTTTTCCTTCCCCTCTTCTCTGCCCTGGTGCTGCCACATCTGAAGTATTGTGTTCAGTTCTGGTCTCCCCTGTTTAAGAGAGATAGGGAGCTTCTGGAGAGGGTACAGAAAAGGGCCACTAGAGGCAATGGGAGTAAACTAGTATACAGGAAGTTCCATCTTAATATGAAGAGGAACTTATTTACTTTAGGGGTGGTGGAGCACTGGAACAGGCTGCTCAGGAAGGTGGTTGAGTCTCCATCTCTGGAGGCATTCAGAAACTGACTAGACACCATCTTTTGCAACCTGATCTAGGTTATCCTGCTTTGGCAGGGGGGTTGGATTAGATGATCTCCAGAGGTCCTGTGCAACCCCTAACATTCTGTGATTCCGTGAATGACAATCCCAAATAGTCTTCAGCTGTCAGCAGGCTTTTCCCTGTAGCAAAGAATATTGAGTTCCAAAGGCGTATCTCTTTTTTTCCCCTAGGTTAAAAAAAGGCAGGTATTTTATCTCAGTAACTGCTTTTCCTGTTAAATGTGATACTTTATCAGATGTCTCATGCAACTCTTAGCTCATTATTGCTTTGCTTAAGAAAAGTCCACATCTGACCTTAAGTGGGGAGCCTCTGCTATAACTAATTCCAAGTTAACCTGCCCACTGATACCTATTCTCTGTGTCACCCTGAGAATAGCTATAGATGAAAAGCTTCTGACTAGCTTTTTCTCATGTCCAGGCTCTTGTCAAACTCTGTCCTGTACCCTCCAAGATATGTTCTCTGTGTATGCCTCTGTTCTGTATGTACTCTGTTCTGGAGACCTGTGACTAGTGGTGTGCCCCAGGGGTCAGTGCTGGGTCTGGTACTGTTCAATATATGCATTAATGATTTGGATGAAGGGGTAGAGAGTTCCCTCAGCAAATTTGCAGATGATACCAAGCTTGGAGGAATGGCTGGCACACCAGGAGGCTGTGCTGCCATCCAGCGTGACCTGGACAGGCTAGAGAGATGGGCAGGGAGAAACTTAATGCAATTTAACAAGGGTAAATGTAAAGTACTGCATCTGGGAAGGAACAACCCCATGGATCAGTACAGACTGGGAACTGATCTGTTGGAGAACAGCCCTGGGGAAAAAGATCTAGGAGTCCTGGTGGCTAGGAGGATGCCCACGAGCCAGCAATGTGTCCTTGTGGCCAAGAGGGCCAATGGCATCCTAGGATGCATTAAGAGGTGTGTGGCCAGCAGATCCAGAGAGGTTATTCTCCCCTCTACTCTGCCCTGGTGAGGCCCCACCTGGAATACTGTGTCCAATTCTGGGCCCCCCAGCTCTAGAAGGGTAGGGAGCTGCTGGAGAGAGTCCAGCACAGGGCCACCAAGATCATGAAAGGAGTGGAGCCTCTGCCCTATGAGGACAGGCTGAGAGAGCTTGGTGTATTCAGCCTGGAGAAGAGGAGACTGAGAGGGGACCTCATGAATGCTTCTAAATATGTTAAGGGTGAGTGTCAGGAGGAGGGAGCCAGGCTCTTCTCAATGGCATCCAATGTTAGGACAAGAGGGAATGGGAGCAAACTGGACCACAGACGGTTTAGTATTAACATGAGGAGGAACTTCTTTCCAGTAAGGGTGCCAGAGCACTGGAACCGGCTGCCCAGGAGGCTGTGGAGTCTCCTTCTCTGGAGACATTCCAGAGCTGCCTGGACACATTCCTGTGTGACCTTGTCTAGGTGATCCTGCTCTGGCAGGGAGGTTGGACTAGATGATCTTTCTAGGTCCCTTCCAACCCCTGACAGACTGTGATACTGTTCAGTCAGGGCAAGGAGAGTGGGAGAACAGTTCTGAACTTGGTAGTTCTTGCAGAACCTTGCCTGAAGCATTCCTTCTGGCAAAGGGGAGTCCAACTTCAGGAATTCATGTTTGGTTTTGTTGTTGTTTTTTTTTTTTTTAAAATCACTGAGGCAGTAAATAAAATTAAACTGCACATGCATTTTTCTACCTGACATGCTTTCCTTCAGTTTGTTCAGCTTTGATAACCTCTTACCAGGTGTGGAGATGTAACCAACCTTTCAGTGCAATGATCAAGTGCAGCATGTCAGAGTAAAAGCTAAATATGACTTTCACTTCCTTTTCCTTGTCTTCTCCTTACGTGAAACCATGGAGCATAAAAGCATTTATATTCAGGAAGTGCCAGAAGGCTGATGATAGATGTGATGGAGTCAGCTCAGATTAAGAGGACAAACCAGGGTGTTATCTTTGGCTTGACTCTGGTTTGTATTAATTAGAAAGCAAGCCTAGGGATTACCACAAACAACCTAATCCAAGCATGTCAACTCTTCACTGTACGGTAGACTAATGTTCATGCATATCCATGCATTTCCTAAGGCAACCAATTAGGATCAAGTGAGAAGAGATAATCTTGTTAAATCTCCTGCCAGTGTTCAGATGGGTAGAACCATACTTATCTAAAATTGCTTTGGTGGGACTTGCTAGTGGCTTTTGTTTCACTAGCAGATGCTGATGTAAAAATACAAGACTCTCTCTTGGCAGCTGTTTTGCTGTGAGGTGATTGACAGCAGTGCTAGGCATTGTTTACACAAAACATCTGAATGAAGCCTGTACTGGATTCAACAAGATACTTACTGAAGACAACATTATAGATGCTGACACTGATGAAGCTTTAGTTAATGCCCTCTACTAAATTACAGTCAGGATTTGATGGCTCTGAAAGAGGAAACCTCTTGAAATAGGTAAGGGGTAGGGTTTAAGGAAGAATTTCTTTTCCAAAGAGAAGGGACTATTTTCTTCCTCATTCCCCAGCTGTGTCCATATTTTCCCTGATAAAGCAGTTCCTGGGCTGCAATAACAACTCTTTAAGTGAAACTCTTGTCATGCTGCTGTCTGGCTGCTTATTCTTCTTGAGCACTTGGCTTGGAGCTCTAGAACCCTGAAATGGTGGGAAAGCACCAGGAAGTTTTCCCTTACTTTAGGGAGAGGGATACCTCTTTCGTAGGTATTTGATGGGGACTTGCTATCATCTTATTCCCAGCTGATGATTGTTAGAATGTTCAGCTGGCTCTTGGGAATCTTTCTAGATGTATTATAGGGCAAAATCTATGTTAAATCTAGTGCTGTATGCAGAGGCTGCCCAGCTTAAATAGTTTTAGTTGGACCTTCTGTTTTCAGACAGTGAGCTTGACTTTGTAGGAAGCTTCTCTTTAAGTCTGTTTTCTCCTTGGGGGGAAATATTTGTGGAAATTGAGTAAGATTATGAAGTCATCTCACTTTTTAAAATTCAAATGGCAGTGATTCAACTAACGCTACAAGCTACTAAATAGGCAATTGAGGAGGGCTGAATGAATAACTGGCAAGTGTCTTAGTTGAAGGTTGGAATCCACTCTGGTAATTGCAATATAAGCTCTTAGGCTAGAAAAGAAAAACAAAAGGCAGATGTTTCCTTATCAGTCTGAAAGGTCAAGAGTTCTGGAAAGATGGAATAGCTCAGAACCTTTGACTTGGTGTCAATCAACATGCCAAGATTAAACAGGACTGTAATTAATCATTTGCATTTACTTAATTCCTCATTCCTTCCCTTGGAAGGTTTATTTGCTGGTTTATTCATTTATGTGGGGAAAAGCTTCCTTCCTGTATTTTAAAAGATCCCTGTATTTCTTAGGTCTTACTTATTGCTATAGTTGCCTCTAATGGCAAGCAAGATGACACTAAATTATCCACAGGATCAAATGGCTTGGCCAGTTCTTAGCTAGAGTGTGAGGATGGTGCCTGGAGTCTCCAAATTGGAAAGGTTTATGCTTTTCTTAAGTGTTGTTGGTTTACCTTGCTTAGCTGGAAGACCCCCCTTCCTTTTTCCCTTGCAGCAGCATGGGTCTTTCCCAAGGACTGCAATCTTCCAGAAAAATTCTGCTTCATCATGGGCTGTGTGGGAGATAAAGCTTCCTTCAGGAAATGTTCGGCTGCTCTGGTGTGGCATCCTCTGGTCTGCAGGGCAATACCTGTTCTACCATGGTCTCTTTTATGGGCTGCAGGGGAACCTCTGCTTTGGCATCTAGAGCACCTCTTTCTCTGACCTTGTTTGTACTGTGGCTTCTCACACTTCTCCTGTGCCATGTGACATTTTGTCTTTTAAGTATGTTTCCAGAGGCACTGTCAGCTTGGTTAATGGGCTCACCTTTGGTTTGCAGTGGTTATGTTGTGGAACCAGCTCTGTTCAGCACAGCACAGCCCCTGACTACTTCTCACAGAGGGCATCTCTGCACCATGGAGAAGATGTAGTCAATATATTCAACTCATTTTTTAAGATGTAGCATCAAATTGACTGAGTACTTTCAGGTTATGGTCCTGTTTGAATGTACATTTCAGTATTGACTGTGCTCTGTGCTCTATTGAGTCTGAATCAAAACCATTTTGAGGGAAGGACCTGAGGGACTAAAGCAAAAGTGGGAGCCCCGGATTTCTTTGGCCTATGAAAGCCTTGCCAAGGGAAGGTGTGAACAAGCCCCAAAATTCAGATCTCTCTCCTTTCCTAGAGGAGCAGGAGCAGCACATTGCCTTTGTTTGCTCTGTGCTCTATTGAGGGTTTAGACCTTCATCTGATTGTTTCTCAAAGACTTATGAAGTCTATATCACTGCAGTAATTCACAAGCACTTACTGACCTTACACTTGAAAGCAGTTAACAAAACTGCTTCCTTTCTTGTGTTTCTGTCTGCCTTTTGGTAGGATTTTGTGGAAGGTGTAAGTTTTAAGTAAAAGAAAGCAATTTATGAAAAAAATCAAACAAACCCCAAACAAAGAGTCTGGAAGCACCACTGCTTGAGTTAAGATTGCTGGCAGTTAAGGGCAACAGATAACAAACGTAGCTGGGTACTCCTGAGCTCCAACAGCCTCCTGTTTTTCAGCCCATAAACAATCATTCATGCTGCATCCATACTGTTGTTTTGTGTCTCCAAGCTCATGTCTGAGTGTGTTTTCTGATTCCCTGTAATATGCTGACTTTGTTGTTTTGGCCTGCTGTGAGCTACAGCCAGACAACTCATTCCTGTGGTAGGACTGTCACTTAAATGTTGCCTGCCTGTCGTATGGCTAGAGCTGGATTTAGTCACTTGCCTTGATGGACAAGTCTGGATGAAGAACAGCATCTTGGAAGTTGAGGTGCTTTTAGACTACAGGAGCTCTTATTATACTGCAGTTCCTGATGCAGAAAACATGCTCTTTCTGTTCCTTCTGGCTTAGCACTTCTAGTTATCAAGCAATTCAGACACTTGGAAGTGCTTCAGCTGTTTCTTTTGTGCAACAGATTAGTGAATGGAGTAAGGCTAACTTTTGAAGACTGAACACTCAACTTACAATGACAGTAGATGCATGTCTCCTGTTTCAGAAGCCCAGCTTCTTACCTGTTCTCAAAGACTGCTTTATTAACATTTTACCATCACCCAGAGTTGGACTGCTTGCACATGGCTTGATTAGAGATGTTGGTTCAACAATGGTACTTGGTATTTAGTCTCGAGCAGGAGGCAATAGCGTAACTTGCAAACACTGGGTAGGTAGACAATGTTCAGTAAATCCTAGAGTTGTACTTAAGAGCTCCAGGCAAAGTCTGGAAGTGTTAGTTATGACCTTTATTGCTGTCCCATTATATAACCTCTGTGAAAAAAGAGCCACAGCTCTGAATCTCTGCTACAAGTTAAAATAGAAAGATTAAAACAATGCTTTCCTTTCCTGTAGAGTATGCTTGGGAGCTATCCTAATTTATACTTCCTACCCTCTGTTCAGAATAGCAACAGTCTCTTTGGGGTGTTTTTTGTACTGTTTGTAATCTAAAGTTCTTCATCCTGTCTCGTTAGCAAAAGCAGAGCTGGTGTATACTTGCCATGAGTTGTGAGTTTTGTTAAGCATTGGAAGAGGCTCCCCAGGGTAGTGGTGGAGTCACTGTCTCTGGAATTGTTAAAAAAGCATAGATGTGATACCTAATAATGTCATATAGTGGTGATAGCTTGATGGTTGGACTTGATGATATTGAGGTCTTTTCCAACTTTAATGATTCTATGATAGCTGAGAATGGGAACAAATATTAATGTCTACTAAAAATATATGATAGACCTCTACTCCACACTTGTGCTAAGAATCCTAGAATCATTATGGTTGGAAAAGACCTCTGAGATCATAGAGTCCAACCATCCACCCAACACTACCATGCTCACTGAACCATGTTCCCAAGCACCACATCTATGTTTTATGAACATTTCCAGGGATTGTGACTCTACCACCTCCATGGGCAGCCTGTTCCAGTGCCTAATAACTCTCTCAGTGAAGAAATTCTTCCTAATATCCAATGTGAACCTCCTCTGGTGCAACTTGAGGGTCATTTCCTCTTCTCCTGCCACTAGTTACCTGGGAAAAGAGACTGACCCCCACCTTGCTACAACCTTCTTTCACATAGTTGTGGGTGGAGAGCAAGATCTCCCTGAGCCTTCTCTTCTCCAGACTGAACAANTAAGTACAGAGGGGATGATTACCTTCCTAGTACTGCTGGCTGTGCTAGTTCTGATACAAGCCAGAATGTTGTTGGTCTTCTTGGCCACCTGGGCAGGCTGCTGGCTTGTGTTCAGCTGGCTGTTGACAAACACCCTCAGGTACTTTTCTGCCAGGCATGTCTCCAGCCACTTTGCCCCAAGCCTGTAGCATTGNGGTTGCCCTTTGGACATGCTCCAGCAACTCATTGTCCTTCTTGTATTGAGGCACCCAAAACTGAACTCAGTATTTGAGGTGTAGCCTCCTCAGTGCTAAGTCGGGGCTAGGCTTCANTCAGGCACTTGGCCTTGTCGAGCCTCATCCCACTGACTTTAGCCCATCAATCTAGTCTGTCTAGAACTCTCTATAAAACTTTCCTACCCTCAAGCAGATAGATGCGTCCACCCTACTTGGTGTCATGTGCAAATTCGAGTTTGCAGTCAATCACTGCATTCAGATCATTGATAAACATTGAACAGGACTGGTCCCAGTACTGAGCCCTGGAGAATGCCACTTGTGATTGGCCACGCAATTGGATTTAACTCCAGTCACCACCACACTTTGAGCTCAGCCATCCAGCCAGTTTCTAATCCAGTGGAGAGTATGCCCATCCAAGCCATGTGCAGCCAGCTGCTCCAGGAGAATGCTGTGGGAGACAGCATCAAAGGCTTTACTGAATTCTGGGTAGACTGCATCCACAGACTTTCTGTCAGTCACCTTGTCATAAGAGGAGATCTGGTTAGTCAAGCAGGACCTGACTTTAATAAACCGATGCTGTCTGGGTCTGATCCTCTGGTTTTCCTGCACATGCTGTGTGATAGCACTCAAGATGATCTGCTCCATAACCTTTCCTGGTACTGAGGTCAGACTGACAGGCCTGTAGATCTCCAGATCATCCCTCTGGCCCTTGTAGGTTGGTGTCACATTGGCTAGTCTCCAGTCATCTGAGACCTCTCTGGTTAACCAGGACTGCTGATAAGTGGCTAAAAGTGGCTTGGTAAGATGTTCTGCCAGCTCTCTCAGTACCTTCAGGTGGATCCCATCTGACCCCACAGACTTGTGCATGTCTGTGCAGAACAGCAGGTCACTAACTGTTTCCTCCTGTATTATGAATCATAGGATCATAGAATCATCATCATGATTGGAAAGGACCTTCAAGATCATCAAGTCCAACCAACAGCCCTACACTTACTGCTATCCCTAAACCATCCCCCAAAGTGCCACATCTACCCGTTTCTTAAAAGCCTCTGTCATGGAGTGATTTAAAACACTAAGGATTTATTGTACGTCATGTTCCCTTTTGAATTTTTGGACTTCTTCTGCCCCCCCTTCCTTCTTCGCCCATTGAAGAATCTGCAGAATCTGCTGATAGAGAATGAAAGCCCGCAGCTGCGCGTCTCTGAACAGGGGAGTGGTCAAGGGTTGACTCCATCGAGCACAACTCTTTGGACTCGGCCATCCAACCAGTTTTTTATCCAGCAAAGCATGCACACATCCAAGCCATGAGCAGCTTGGGGATGTCATTCAGCCCCTCATCTCTGTCATCCAGCCTGGGGGGCTGAATACCCTGAGGATAACTGGCCTGACTTTTAAAGACTGAAGCAAATAAATCATTAAGTGCCTCGGCCTTTCCTCATCCTTTGTGGCAATGTTTCCTCCTACATTAAGTAATAGATGGAGAGTCTTCCTGGTCCTGCTTTTGTTGCTAAAGTATTTGTAAAAACATTTTTTTTGTAAGAGTTGCAGTGTTCTGGTATGATGTAACAGCAGCCTTATGTGCATGAGGAGTAAATTTACTTCCAAGGAGGTGTAAGACAGATTATTCTTTCACCTTTTTAAAGACAGAGTATGCTAAGGCTCTGCATAAAGCTTGTTGAAGAGGGAGGATTGATTCCCACCACCTCGAATAGTAGTAGATCATTTCTTAGCTAATGTGAAATGAGGCAGACCAGTTCAGTGTTAGAGTAGTTAAGGGTGTCTGGGCCAACTTCAGCTGAAAGCAGATCTCCCTGCTTTTAGCACAGGAATGCTTTGCTGATGTCCTGTGCTGGCAGAGCTTTTTACCTCTATGCTACACCTAATGTAGGTATAATTTAACACCAGATTTGTCCTGGCTTCCTTTGAACATCTATATTGGCTTTCTACAAGAACTTACCTGCTAAGAGAAAACTATACATCTCTCCAGCAGAGATCTAGTGTAACTTGTGTGTCCCAACATTGGCACTGTAATTAGTTTTATCCTGCAACTAGTCCAGAAGCTTTCCCTGTGTATGTGGTATTGTGGTGGTGGGTAGATCCAAATTGTTCATATATACTTTTGAAATCTGCAAGGGTGCCTGCCTTTGCCAGCAGCTGTAGAGTATATGCTTATGATCTGATAAAAGCATTGTCTGGACTTTATGAAGTTGGATGGATGACCTGGAGATGCTCTAAACTGGCAACTTTTTCATACTGTACTCCTACTTGCTGAACTACACAAGGGCAAGATGCAATCCTTGGGATAATGTGATTGTATCATACTGGTTGTGACACTGTTGTGATGCTCTGGGCAAAATAGTTTCAAACTGGATGTGGAGCAGCACTTGAGGGGATGATGTGGCTCCTCAGAACCTGGAAGAATTATCTGCAGTGCACTAGAAATTGAATTTTGAAGAGGTTTTGGTGGATAGGTTTGACCCTAGGTATACACTGAAAGGTCTTTGTCTGAATAGGAGAAGGAAACTGAGCCCTTAGGTATGGAAGTTATGAACTAGATATAGTCTAGCTAGGGCACACTTAATTTAGGCTTTTAACACCTATGTTCTCTTTGCTATTAAGTCCCATGGCCAACCTGTGCAAGGTTCTTGACTGCTCCTTTTTATTTTCCATTGTCAAATATTCAAGTACTTGCTTGAAATAGAAGAGTAAGGTGATTCAGCTGAGTGCAGGGCTTCTCTGCTCATCTTTTGCTTGTTAAATCTGAATGCAGGATTGTCAGTTGCCTTCAGTTCTTGTTTAGGTTTGCAGCATGTGAAAGTAAAAATCTGTCATGGGTTTGTGTAAACATATGTTAAAGGATTCACCCTGCAATGGTGAGCAAGGCTCTTGATGGGAAGGAGGAAAGGAGGTCTGGAATGTGTAGCAATATTGAACTTGGCCCAGAAGGGAGGAAGACAGTATTGCTGTCTGCACATGGGGGCAGAGAATGCTCAGAAAGCCTTTCTGCCTTCCAAATGACCAAAAAATTGAAATGAGATGTCAAAAACTTGACTAACATACACAGTGATGTGCCAGGGTGGGAAGATATGGGTTGATGTGATTTGCGGCTTGATGAGGTGAATTTGCTGACAAAAGCTGAAGGCTCAAATCTTGCTTTAAGGCAATTATGATAACCATGGGATGTCTTTTATGTGGTTCTAGGCATGAGCATCCAAGTGGTGATGTGATCCATACAGACAGAGGACTCCAAGCAGAGAAGGCTGGTATCCAAGTCTCTGACTTCCCTATAAATCACAGGGCAAGGCCTGTCTCTCACAGGGGAGTCCTATTTTTGGAGTAAGTGTCAATGCCCTCTAGTGGCTTTAACTGCAGAAGGAATGGCTGGATTGTTATCTGGGACACCAACCTTGGGTGTTTGTCTTGGCAGGAAGAGGTAGCTTGAGGTGTGTGTTCTGGAGACACAGCTATGCTGTAACTCTGTGTGGAGGAACAATGGAAAAACATCCATTACCAACTTGAATTATTTAAATATTTTGGAATGTCAAGCATTCCAGAAGTGAGATCTGGGGGGTACTTTTGCCCTTTCAGGCTGGGAATAGACCTTCTCTTAGGAACCTCCTGCAGAGGAGTTCCAGCATTCCCTTCTGTAAAAGCCTGGGTGTTAAGAGTCAGGTGCTCTGACACGGAAATGGGAAGCTAGCCAACACAGTGTTTCACAATTGCAGAGTGCAGAGCTGCATCAGAAGTGTGAGGTAAAACCTGTTTTATCTCACATTGTGTAGATAAAACACACACCACTTTATCTACAGTGCAGGAGCCATTGGAGACTGTACAGGCTTGGGGACTTGAAGCAGCTGGAGGTCTGTATGGGCACGTCATCTCCAGATGTGAGCTCCTGACAGTTAGGTTAGTCTCCTGAAGTGACTGCTTAGTTCTGAATGCTGTTGCCTGTGTGCTCGCTAACACTGTTTCTTTTTCTTTTGAGGAATAAAAGCTGGGATGTTCAGTGTTTCTTTGGCTATGGAAGGTAAAAAGGTGTTCAGTGGCATAACTGGCTGTCTGAGCTTGCTTACTACAAAGAAAAAAAATTGGAATATGCCTTAAGGAGTTTTCAAGATCAAAACTGCTTGCAAGACTCTTGCCTTTAAATCTGATCTTTTAATTTACTATGGCTTCTAATAACGATGTAGTAGTTCAACTTTCATTCAGTATGTTGTTGGTGAATTAGATACTTTAATTCCACTTGAATAGTCTGTCTGACCAATGATATAATTAATTGGCCATTTGGAGGTGTAGGCAATTGCTGTGCAGCTTACTGATAACGTGTCTCAGAGATGGCTTTCTTGCATGCTTAGTAGAAAGTACTTTGAACTGGAGATTGAGCAATTACCTCTGGAAGCAACTAATAAAAGCAGTGGAAGTTGTAGTTAGCAGATTGTACTGAATGAACTGAGATTGGGTTATGCATCTGGTTTTGGAAGACTTATTCTCATCTGATTGTGCTTGTGGATTGGAGAATCTCTGTTCTGGTAATTTGCTCAGGTCATGTTTTAAGTTAGAGAACTTCTAAATAGCTTCAACATGGTAAAAAAAAAAATAGCCTAAAATACAGTAAGACTTGTCTTTTCTCTTTAAAGCTTTGAAATGGTGCTCCCCCAGTGTGTTAAGGCTTTGTCCCAGCAACCGAAGGATTTCGTTTCACTAGTCTTAGGGCCTTGAGTAACTCTTCTATGAAGTAAATCACAGGCTTAGTAAGACCTGTAAGCATACCTTGTCCTATACTAATACAATGGACGTTTAGCTGACAAAATAGTTGCCTGATCCTTCTCTTTTCAGTTCAATGGTTTGTTTTCTTCAGCAGGAAGAGAACAAAACTTCTGATCAAACTGTGTGCTGCATCTTTTCCCCATCATTCCTTTCATATTTTCTAGTTCTAAAGTATCTAAAGTTACCTTGCCATGGAGTACTTTTACACAGAAATGGCTAGATGTCTGGGGACTTATTCAGATGCTTGACTGCTGCTTCAGTCTGAGCAATGTGGACTTGTCCAAATAAGAAAGAGGTAAAGACTGTAACTTGTCAGGCTTCTGCTCAAGTCTAGAAACTGAATCGTTATTTACCAGGTGAGGAAATCACTTAAGGCTGTGAGCCACTGGAGTACAGATCTCTTGAAACAATGACTAAGCATTGAATTGGACTCTTCAGCTTCTGGTTTTATCATCGATAAAACACTTAATTACACTTGTGTTGCTGGGTTTCTCCAGTCAGTCCTGTCTGATACTGAAGTTGGTGGACATCACTCTGCTGGACAGGGTTTTGCTAAAGCTGGCATGCAACTTCTGTAGCCTCTTTGAGCAGCTGGCTTGGCTGCATCTGCCAAAGCCTGTAACTGTTGGTCTGCCACAAAGGTATATGCCTTAGAGCTGATATTTTTAACTCTGAGCTTGTCAGCAGCTGAGTAGGTTTCACTGTGAAAAGGGTATGATGTTAACAGCAGTTCTATTTGATCTTCTCATATCTTAAATATACTAAGCTGGATTGTCAGCAGTGTGTATATTCTGCCACAGATTTGCAGAGTGGACAGAGTCCAAAGTAGTTGTTCTGGAAGTCTTCAGGAGGAATCTATGCAAACTATGAGTTTTCTTGATAATTAAATACCACGTCAGATTGGCTACTTTTTCTGGCTCCATTCTTGTAAACTAAGAATTTGAAGGGTGTCTCTGCCTTTTTGCATGTGCTGCCCTATTGTTTGTTTTGGGGTGCCTTACCCTTTTCCCATTCCGAATTAGGTGGATGAGTGATTATTTTTTTGTTTTACAAAGGAACTGACACTTGTTTCTAGATTTGCAGCTGAGAGGAAGTGCGAGCACTGGAACAGAAAACAAACTCATCCTTTACTGCTTCTCCAATGCTTTCTATCCTGCAGGCCATTTAGGTGATGGGAAGGGACAGTGACTGGACCTCTTCTGTTGTGCTAACCTCTGAGGACACAGGGTACTCCTTTGAGATCCTAAATGGTACTTGGCTCTGCTGTAGTTGGGCTGGTGCCATGTTTACACTTAGGTTGCCCCAAAGGTGGGAAAAGGGAAGGGAGGAATGTCAAGTATCTTCAGCTTGCCACAGGATGTGATTGGGTAACTTAAGAGGATTTTCAAGTCTTTCAAACAATGAGTAAACATGTCAAATGTGATGGAAAGCTCCGGAGTCTTACATGGACAATCTAAGTCTCTCTGTCAAACTCGGAGCATCAGGTTAGTGTTGAATTCCTACTCCTTTTTGACTGCTCTCCTTTGAGGGGGAAGGTACCAGCTGTTATGGGAGGGCAAGCAGGCTTTTGCAGGCCAGAAAGAATAACTTGTCCCTTCATTACTGAGGGTTAGTATCTTATGGTTTGGGGCAAGCTGCTAATGAAGTTACAACTTGGTTTTATAAGAAATCTTGAAACTACTTGGTCTGAGTCTCAAATTCCACTTAACTGTTGGACTTAGATTAGTATATACACAACTTCTTTAAAAGCCCAAACAAGTCAAGCAACTCCACAGTAAGCATGCCATGTTCAGCCAACTGGACTGACTCTAGCTTTGGCATCACCTTTAGCATATTTCAACCCAACCTTTCCTTGACAGGTCAACAATCTCAGACAATGCACATTGGTGTCCTGTCTTGTTCCCAGTCCAATACTCATGCAGTGGTATAAAAGAACACCCTTTCCTATTGAAGGATGTTCACTGTACTGGTTAGGTTAAAGCAGTAGCACTGCTTCATTCACTTCTGTCCAATGTTCTCCATCCACTTTCTATGTGACTGCATCAGCAAGCACTTCCCTACTGTACAGACAGGGCATGTAAATGAAGCCCACTTCCTTCACAGCTGAAATTACTCAGAAGAGAGAGCTCTGAGGTGTAAGGAGTTAACTACATACTGCATCTGACCAAGGTGATGCATTATTGTGCTACTTTCTTGGATGTACTTTTGGTGAATAAGGATGAACATGACTGGAGGCAGGGGCACAATAGCTTTCCAGGCATTAAATGCCTCGAGAATGGTGGTAGCTTGTGACCTCTTATCTTTTCTACTGGCTTGTTTTGTGAACTTGAATGACTTACAATCTCTAAAGCTTTTCACCTAGAGTGGGATAGTGCCTGCCTCACAGGTATGTGGCAGAGTCTTTTTCTTATTAAATATGCTGTAGTCAATAGATAAAAGAAGTCTTAGAAGTGCAAAATCTCTGAAGCTGCACAACATGCTTATAGCCATTAAACAGCTGTTTGGCAATGTTAAATGCAATTTCCAGTTAATGAGGGGTGTTTTCAGGCCCTGCCAAGAGAACAGGTGATGTTTTAAACTGATATTTTTAATAAGTCTTATTTCATCCTGTTACATTTGATGGGATCCTGGCCATTCTTTTTCTTAAACAGGACCCCAAATTATTCTTGTTTGTGCACAGCACCTAAGAGAACACCTGCCATAAAGCTCAAACGAGAGCAAAGAATATTTGGGGTTTTTTTGTCTACTGGTTTTGGAACTCAGAATCAAACTCCTGATATCATTCCTGCAATCTGGTAAAACTTGGAGTAAGATACACTAGAGACTCTGGTATGTCCTCACTTAAATTTAAGAGCAGGAATATGCTCAATAGGAAAAACTGTTCCTTCAAACTGTTTTCCTTGCCACTCATAGGGCAAGTGCTTACCTCATGCTTTCTAATAAATCTGAAAATGGGGTGGGGAGAGTGGAGGAGTGTCAGGCCCATTTCACAGAATCACAGAACACTCATGGCTTGAAATGACCTCTCAGATCACAGAGTCCAACAAAAAAACCAAACAAAAACAACAACAAAAAACCCCAACCCCCCAAAAACCCTACAAACCACACAAACCCTGCCCTCACTAGAGCATGTTCTCAAGCACCACATCTACATGTTTCTTAAACACCTCCAGGGATGGTGACTCAAGCACCTCCCTGGGAAGGCTGCTCCAGTGCCTCACCACTCTTTCTCTAAAGAATTCCTTCCTAATATCTGATCTAACCCCACCCCCTCTCAACTTCAAACCATTCCTTCTAGTTCTGTCATTAGTTTCTAAGGAGAAGAGGCCAACCCCCACCTCTCTACAACCTCCTTTCAGGTAGTTGTAGAGGGCAATGAGGTTCCCTCCTCNGACTGGCCCCAAAACTGAGCCCTGAGGGACACCACTGGTGACTGGCAGCCAGCTAGATTTCACTCCATTAATCACAACTCTCTGGGAACAGCTAGCCAGTTTTTAACCCAGTGAAGAGTACTTTTGTCTATACCGTGATCTGCCAGTTTCTCCAGGAGAGTGCTGTGGGAGACTGTGTCGAAGGCCTTACCAAAATCCAAGTAGACAACATCCACAGCCTTCCCCCCATCCAAAAGGCGAGTCACATGGTCATAGAAAGAGATCAGGTTGGTTAAGCAAGACCTCCCTTTCATAAACCCGTCCTGGCTGGCTCTGATGCCTTGGCTGCCCTGCAGTTGCTGTGAGAGCTCACTCAAGATGATCCTCTCCATGATCTTTCCTGGTACCAAAGTCTGGCTGACAGGCCTATAGTTGCCTGAATCTTCCTTCTGGTCCTTCTTGTAGATAGGTTCATTTATGATAAAAGTTTAACTTGGAGTTTAAGAAACTTGATAAAGATTCTGGTATAAGTAAGCTTGACCCTTTGCCTGTAGCTCAGGGAGCAAATAAGGATTTTGGACTGGACAGACGGGAAACAATTGCAGGGAGTTGAAGGCCAGTGTTTGGGAGAGAACTGGGGGAGTAGTTTCTAGTGAAGCCATTGGCCATTAGGAAATAGAGATGGAGTGGAGCATATCTGGTACATAAGGCCTTGATTGCCTGTAGGTAGTCCCATCCTGGTGCCTTGAGGTTGGTTTGCAGCCTCTGAAATAGCAATGCCTTGGGATGGGAGTGTGCATCCCTCCCCTATACTTCTGGGGTTCTGGTGCTGTTGCTGGGAACACTGTTTCCATTGCATCAGTATACATCAATGCTATTTCACTCAGAGGTGCTAATTACTCAAGGGACAGGCTAGTATGGTAGAACTTGCCCTTCCTCTCAACACTATGCTCCTGCACCCAAGAGTCCTGGTGCAAACAGTTGGCTTGCTGAGTGGTGAGAGATTACTCTGCTGTTTTGAGGCTGGATGCAGCCTGTAGAGTACCAGCGGAAGAGTCCTGACAAGTTATCTGGGAATTCCTGATATGACAGTAGTCTCTTGCTGTTTTCTGTAATCCTCAGTTATTTAAGGCTGCTTTTTTATAGTCATTAAGTATTTGAAATGGAATTCATGTTAATTGCTGTGTAGGTTTGCTGCAGAAGCACATGCTTACAATGTAAGAGCTCTTATGGAGAGGGGAGAGAGGTAAGAGGTAGAAGAGTTATACTATCTGTGAGCTGCCTTCTAAAACATCTCAGAACGAAAAAGCCTTATTCTTGGCATTGTTTCCTCTTTATTGTAAAGTGCAAGGAACTAAATCTTACAGAAGATTGTGGACAGGAGACTTGAACGGAAAGACTCAAGCAGATAGAGATCACTCCTGATAAACCATATTTGGATTGGCTAGAAATGGGAGTAGTTAGAACAACCTTTGTAATGGACTTTGTTTTGAAAACATCATAAAGTCTTAGGAAAGATATTCACAGTAAATATTCTGTAACTTTTGTGCTGGGCTTTCATTTGACCCTTTCTTCTGTCAGTATCTCAGCTGATGCAAAGTTTTCTTTGCAGGTATCATGATTTTTTCTGAAATACTGAGCTGAAACTTCTTTGCTGATGCTTAGCTTCTGAGGCTAAAATACCAAGCTGGTGCCACATATTATTGCTGTGTAAAACAATACTTAAGATAGTAAAAAGTTACAGCATTTCTCTGGTGTTCCTGATTTATTACCAATATCACTTCATTAAGGCTAAATAACTTTCTCAGGCAGCATTGATCCACTCTTCTTGACAAGGAGAACTTAAGCATGGTAGGCTGAAGAGGCCAGTGGACTTGAGAATCCCAATGCCCTGTGGTTAGGACACAGATATTCTTTGAGCACTTGAACCCAGTGCTGGCAGTTTAGCATGTGGGGAGGAATACTAGAGGTCAGTGAAAGATTCTGCTGATGATGACTGTAAGTCCTCCCACAAGGAAGCTGTTGAAAAAACCTTGAACTGACTCCCTTGTTAAGTTTTCTTGCTGCTGAAGAAATGCGTCTTATGGGAATTTGTTTCCATGCAACTACCTACTTGTTTAATTCTTTAATATCTGACTCCACAAAAACCAAAAATAACTTACGTATTTGGATAAACATCCTTTGCATACATGGACATTGCTTAAGGGTAATACAAATACATGGTTCAGTAGTCAGAACGTGTGTGAAGAAAAGTTATTGTAGGAGCTTACGATCAGTTGCATATTGGGCATCTTGAAACAGACCTTTAGTGATACTTCTGCAGTGCAAATGTGGTATGTATTTGTGTTGGGACAGACTGCTTCTGGCTCTTGCATCTTGTATTCCAGTCAGTGAAACTAGATTGTGAGAATGGGAGAAACAGTGTGTTCAAGACTGTGGTACTGCAGCTTGTGGTGGGCTCATCCTAATCAAAGGGGTGGGAGAATCTCTTATTCTTAGTGCTTATGGGGAGAAAGATGACTGATGTAAACTTAAAAGTGACAGACTCTGTCAGAAAATACAGTTATGCTGGGGGAATTGTTTTAAGTAGAGAATGGTGTGAGGTGCCCACGGGCAAAGTGACAAATAGGAAGGTAGTTTTTACCTCAGTTGATGAGGTTTGGGTCAGGGATCAGTTGAGCAAACTGGATATCTGCAAGTCCATGGGTCCAGATGGGATGCACCCAAGAGTGCTGAGGGAAATGGCAGAGGTCATTGCTAGGCCGCTTTCCATAATCTTTGAGAGGTCCTGGAGAATGGGAGAGGTGCCTGAGGACTGGAGGAAGGCCAATGTTATCCCAATCTTCAAAAAGGGCAAGAAAGACGACCTGGATAACTATAGGCCAGTCAGCCTCACCTCCATCCCTGGAAAGCTGATGGAACAGCTTGTTCTTGCCACCATCTCCAAGCATTTGGAGGAAAGGACGCTTATCATGAGTAGTCAACATGGATTCTGTAAGGGGAAGTCCTGCTTGACTAATCTGATAGCCTTTTCTGATGGCATAACTAGGTGGATAGATGAGGGGAAGGCAGTGGATGTGTTTTTTCTTGACTTTAGCAAAGCTTTNGCCCCCCAGCTCCAGAAGGATAGGGAGCTGCTGGAGAGAGTCCAGCACAGGGCCACCAAGATCATGAAAGGAGTGGAGCATCTGCCCTATGAGGACAGGCTGAGAGAGCTTGGTGTCTTCAGCCTGGACAAGAGGAGACTGAGAGGAGACCTCATTAATGTTTACAAATATATTAAGGGTGAGTGTCAGGAGGAGAGAGCCAGGCTCTTCTCAATGGCATCCAATGTTAAGACAAGAGGAAATGGGAGCAAGTTGGACGATAGGAGGTTTAGTATTTACCTGAGGAAAAACTTTTCATGGTAAGGGTGCTAGAGCAATGGAACAGGCTGCCCCAGAGGGCTGTTGAGTCTCCTTCTCTGGAGATATTCCAGAGCTGCCTGGATGCATTCCTGTGTGATCTTGTCTAGGTGATCCTGCTCTGGCAGGGGGGTTGGACTAGATGATCTTTCTAGGTCCCTTCCACCCCCTAACAATCTATGATTCTATGGTAAGTCAATACGTTATTAGAGTCAACCTGTCAGGCAGGTCCCTAGCTTGCCCTTGGGTAGCTGTCACTGTGGAAGTTGACTCCCTTTTTTGGGGAGTCCTGACTAACAAGTACTGTGATGAAGATAAGCAGTTCCAGTATCTCACAGTTGTGAATCTATCATGTGACACCACCATCAGAAGTAGAGCTACTCCAAACCAGCAATGTTCTCTTTCTGCCTAAACTGTTCCATACTATGTGGAAAGAATTTTATCTGAAAGTAATGCTTGTCATGGACTGCTTTTGCTGCTAAAGACAACTTCTGTTTAAGTAAAAAAAAGATGAGGAAAAGTAGGGTTAACTAGTGACTTTTTTTTTTCCTATGTACTTACTATATCCCTGGTGAATTTGGGTTAATTGCTACCTGTTGAACAATATGTTCTAGCCTGTAAAATATTGTAAAGGCTAGCTACTGATTTATACATCCTCCCGTAAAAGCAGTCTCCTGGTTTTGAGCTAGAAAGGAGTCTTTTAGAGCCTTTTCATTGTAGGGTGCCATTCTGGAAAAGATACACTACTTCTGCCTCTCTGTAGTTGACATAAGTACTGGACAAATGCCAAATGTTCTTTTCTTTATAGAAATATTAAAATCAGAGCTGCTGTCATTTCACAGAATCTTCAGGTCTTTGGGAAGGCAACAGTAAGACAGACTTCTATCAAAAATCTCGTATCTAATTTGACATTATGCTGAGTTTCTGTGAGGATGCTGTATTTTCGTTCCTTGCCTTGATCTCTTCCCAGTTCAAGCTGAGCCTTTTTGATATGTACTTAGCCACACACTATCAGAGCTTGCCAGTTCAGAAAAATGACTTGAATAAAAATATTTGGGATGAATGTCATTAGCACATGGTGATTCAATGGGGCTAGGCACTTCCAGCTCGTTAGCAATTAATTTAGTAACAGGCTTTTAAGGATCAAAACTTACATTGTGGCATTCCTGAAGAAATTTCTTTCCATGCTCAATGGTATATGCAGGTCCTGCTTCAGGGCTTTCTCCTCTAAGTTACCACACAGAAGTTGTCCATTTGTTAGTTGCAGACCTGAGGCTTGTCTAATTTAGAGGATTTTAAGTGACTCCATTTTAAGAACAGTGCTCTCCTGAAATCCATGCTCCAAGGCAGTCCTCATACTGTGTAACAGGAATCCAGTTCTGAGTATGAACATGGAGAATGATGAAATAAGCAAGGGATATAAATCTGCATATTGGAGCCAACTACTGCTGTTGACCTCTTTGCATGCAACTTTCAGACCTTCCCTCCCCTAAACCTTGCTCACAGGTGTTAAAAATCTGGCTCTGGTTTTACCTGCTGAAACATTCCCTTCCTTTTACCTAAGGATTAATGATGACTAAATTATCCTGCAGACTGTTCTGAGAAGTTTGTTTGGAGCTCCATTTACAAATGAGGAAATTCCGGTGGTGAGGGGAGAGGGAAGAAGGAAGCTCCTTGGCAGAGACTTCACAGCTGGACTTGAAAATAACAATGAGTCCTGGTCCCGTGTGAGCCCTAACATACCTGGGCTCTTAGCAGGCTCTGGGCTCCCAGGGGCAAAGGTAGCTGGATCCTGAGATGGATTCTCTGTAGGACTACCGAATATTGTTTTCAGATGGTTTGTATTTTCTTCAGGACAATTTGAGGTTGTGGGGGCTTTTTTTTCTTGCTGTTTCCCACTCTGCTTTTATTTTGGGTAATGCTAATGCTTTCTTGGCACTGTCTTGTAACTGTAGTGTGTCAGTGCTTCTAAAAGATCTTTGCAAGAAACTGTTTCAGGGGCTTGTTAGCAATAGGAAACTACACTATGCTTCCCTTGCTCTGTCACTAAAAAATAACAGGAATAAAATCTACTTTGGGCTTGATGAGTCAAAACCAGAGCAAGATTGAACTGACTTATTTCTCTAGTCTGGAAGTCAGAAGTCATGTGGAATTAAAGGAATATGCTGGTACTTGAGCTGTAACCAGAAACAGGATTGGGGATTGAAATAGTATCCAGTGATAGTGCTGGATTACTGAGTATAATGAGGGATTTTGAGGGTCCAGTTAATAACTTACCCTTTCTACTTGAATTCTAAATGAGAAACTGGCTAATGAAGTTGTATGAGTTTGTAACTGGTACTGGGAAGAGAGAAAAGGGCTAGGAAGCTGGACTAGTTGAGATTGGGAGGGGAGGAGCTGGAACAGTGATGAGGGATGGGAACAAACCAGCAGCCTGGCATGTGAATAAACCTGGGGAGAAGATGCTTGGTGCGTGAGCATACACCCCAGAGTCCTAAAAGAATTGGCTGATGTAGTTGCCAAGCCACTCTCAATAATATTTGAGAAATCCTGGCAGTCAGGTGAAGTTCCTAGTGACTGGAAGAAGGGGCATGTCACACCCATTTTCAAAAAGGGTGTAAAGGAGGAACCTGGGAACTACTGACCTGTTAGCCTCACCTCTGTGCCTGGGAAAATCATGGAGCAGATTCTCCTAGAAGTTCTGCTAAGGCATATGGAGGAGAGGGAGGTGATCAGAGACAGTCAGCATGGCTTCACTAAGGGCAGAACCTGTCTGAAAAACCTAGTGGCTTTCTACGATACTGTGACTGCCTCAGTGGATAAGGGACAACCTGTGGATGTGATCTATCTGGACTTGTGCAAGGCCTTTGACACAGTCCCCCACAACATTCTACTGGCCAAGGTAGAGAGCTATGGATTTGATGGGTGGACTGTTCAGTGGATAAGGAACTGGCTGGCTGACCGCATCCAGAGGGTAGTGGTTAATGGCTCAAAGTCCAGCTGGAGATCAGTGACAAGTGGTGTCCCTCAGGGCTCTGTACTGGGGCCTGTACTGTTTAATATTTTTATAAATGATATCGACAGCAGCATTGAGTGCACCATCAGCAAGTTTGCAGATGACACCAAGCTATGGGGTGCTGTTGATAAGTTGGAGGGGCAAGATGTCATCCAGAAGGACCTAGACAAGCTGGAGAGGTGGGCCCAGGTGAACCTCATGAGCTTCAACAAGACCAAGTGCAGGGTCCTACACCTGGGTCGGAACAATCCCCACTATCAATACAGGCTAGGGGATGAGATGATGGAGAGCAGCCCTGCAGAAAAGGACTTGGGAGTGCTGGTGGACAAGAAGCTGGACATGAGCAAACAGTGCACACTGGCAGCCCAGAAGGCTAATCGCATCCTGGGCTGCATCAAAAGAAGCGTGGCCAGCAGATCCAGAGAGGTGATTTTGCCACTTTACTCTGCTCTGGTGAGACCTCATCTGGAATACTGTGTCCAGTTCTGGAGCCCTCAATACAGAAAGGACATGGATCTGATGGAGCAGGTCCAGAGGAGGGCCACAAAAATGATCAGGGGGCTGGAACACCTCTCCTATGAGGACAGGCTGAAGGAGCTGGGATTGTTCAGCCTGGAGAAGAGAAGACTTCGGGGGGACCTAATAGTGACTTTCCAGTACTTAAAGGGAACTTATAAGAAGGCTGCAGAGGGCCTGTTTGCAAAGGCCTGCAGTGAAAGGACAAGGGGCAATGGTTTTAAACTGGAGAGGAGGAGATTTAAATTGGACATTAGGAAGAAGTTCCTCACCACAAGGGTGGTGGAACACTGGACCAGGTTGCCCAGGGAGGTGGTTGAGGCCCCATCCCTGGAGGCATTCAAGGCGAGGCTTGACAAGGCTCTGGGCAACCTGATCTAGTTGGGGATGTCCCTGCCCAGTGCAGGGGGGTTGGACTAGATGACCTCCAGAGGTCCCTTCCAACCCTAACCATTCTATGATTCTATGATTCTAAAATGACTTAGTATTTGCCTGGAGTCCTATCAAACAACATAAAATCAGTTTTGTTTGTTTTTTTTTTAACTCTTCTTCCCTTCCTATTTCCAAGGCTGAATTTCCCTGGATTTCTTAAATTTGGTTGCTCCTAAAAGGGCCTAAGAAGTGGGATGATATATGATACAGCATGTTAAGATTTTAATTTATAAAATGTATATATAATGTGTTTTGTTTTTTTTTCTTAATGTGAAACTAGGACTTCACAATGTTTGCTGAGACAGCTAGTGCATGGGATAAGTTTTCAGCTTGAAGAGGTTGCTGAGCTCAGGAAAGGGGAGAGGATGAGGGTCTTTTGTTCTAGAACAGACTGCTCCCCAACCACAAGGCTGAAAGAGCTCAGCAAACTGGTTCTCCTGGTGCTGCTGCCACTAGTCTTGCTAATATTTCGATAGCACTGCCAACCACCACAGTCTAGGCTTTCATTATTTCTACCTATCTACCTGTTTTTACACAAATTTCAACTGGAGTCTGCAGCACTTTATAGCTATAGTGACTAGAGCTCTCCTGAGGGTTATATTTCAGCAGGCTGAGGGAGTGTGATTTGCCAGTGTCTTCTTGTTTGAATGAGGAGAAATACATGATGTAATTCCTAAATAGGTGGCAGTAGGTGGATAGGGAGAAGTGCTCACTGACACTTCATCTCCATTGTTCCCTGCTTGCCTGCTATCCTGCAGTATAGTATGCTATATACTATACTATGCTATGTATAGTTGTGCTACTCAATGACCAACCAAATTCTCTTTTGATCCTTTCTACTGGTGTCACTTCTTCCTGGGCTAATTTTCTTACACGCCTAGTCCAGGCTCCTGGAAAAGTGGGCAGTATCCTCCAAAGAGAAGAGGAACCTCAGTCATCGGGGTCAGAAAAACAAATTCCTTCAGATGAGATCAGGCCCAGCAGCCTTTTAGGCTGTAGAAGTTGTGAAGGAAGAAAACTGCTTAACCTTGTGCAGAAGCTCGCTGTATTTTCCAGATGTAGTGATGCTATGAGTACTGCTTACAATTCTTAGTCTGAAGAAGTCACAAAAAACTTTGTTGAAGCTGGTATCACAGCCTGCTTTAAGTCTGTCAGCCAAAAATGTCTGTTTCATCTTTGTCCACTGTGAGAAGTCTAGTGAGCCTGAGTATGTGTTTTACTGAGGCCAGGACTTTGACCAGATGGAAAGAGATCCAGAAAATCTGAGGAATCTAGATAAAGCCACAACTGTTTTGCCATAACTTTCTCAATAACATGCCCTGAAAAGGAAGATGAGAGACTGCAGTAATCTTGCCAGTTTTCTGTGTCAAAGATTTATTGTGCAGAGGTCTCATATTTGCTTGTATTAAAACTGATACTCTGCTCCCTTTAGGGAGACAGATGGTAAAAATAGACCAATATCTATGTTAGATTTTTTTCTAGCTTCCATTTGAGACATACAGATTACAGCACAAATTTAGCTGAGCACTTCAGAACCCCAGTGAGAACAACTGGAGGAAAGCAACCTGGGGAGTGCTCTGTGAATTTGGACTAGGGTGGCTACTTATGTGGGAAGCTGTCAGTCCTGGACTGAACAGCTCATGTATGAAGAGAGCCCACTAGTTTGGATGGCATTTAACTTGGTGACAATGAAAGTTAGTTTCACTTATATTTAAGGTGTAATACTGTAGAACTGGAAATGCTCTAAAACTTATTTCCACAGCAAAATAGGAAAGCATGTCTGCCTCTAGGATCAAGGAGTCACTATGAGTACTCTGCAGCTCCTCACCAAAAGTGTGAAAAATAGTTCAGTGCAGCTGGAATCACCCTTGCTGCAAGCTGAAAGTAACCACACTAAACTAAACAGTTCTATAGGACAAAATGTTGTGGTAAAGCTATCAGCCTGAGAGAGTGAACAGCTTGTGTGAGGATCAGCACTAGCATCTTTCTGCTTGGATGCGGAGATTAAGTGTATGTATAACAGGATGGAAAGGGAATGAGTGCTTTGGGAGAGGAATTTTATGTCTTGCTGGAGAAACTCATACCAACAACTTGGGGCAGCATCAAGGTACCTGTAAATGTTTCTTTTTTTTGAAGACACCCCTGTCCTTGCTTCCCCTTCTACATATTAAAAGCTACAGACATCATAGCAGCAACCATGACAGCTTAGTGATGTTCCATCTCACTACAAGAAAGACATTGAGGTGCTGGAGTGTGTCCAAGAAAGGGCAGCAAAGCTAGTGAAGGGTCTAGAGAACAAGTCCTGTGAGGAACAGCTGAGGGAACTGGGGTTGTTTAGTCTGGAGTAAAGGGACTTTAGAGGATACCTCTCTCTCTACAACTACCTGAAAGGAGGTTGGAGCAAGGAGGAGGTTGGTCTCTTCTCCCAAGGAACAAGTGAGAGGATGAGAGGCAACAGCCTCAAGTTGCACCAGGAGAGGTTTAAATTAGATATTAGGAAAATTTTCTTTACCAAAAGGGTTGTCAAGCATTGCAACAGGCTACCCAGGAAAGTGATTGAATCATCATCTCCGGAGGTATTTAAAAGGTGTGTAGATGTGGTGCTTAGGGACATGGTTTAGTGGTGACATGGCAATGCTGCGTTAACAGTTGAACTTGGTGATCTTAAAGGTCTTTTCCAACATAGATGATTCTATGATTCTGTTCTATGATTCCTTGTAGATCTCAGCAGGAAAAGCTCTGCTGGGAATATCAAACAAACCACATCTGTGAATTTAATATGGAAAATACTCTTGGCCTGGGTAAACAGATTTTCATGTTAGTGTAATAGTAATATTGCTAGGTAGTTCAGCAGTAGTGATAAAACGTACCGTCTCACTCCCAGCTATCGGAAGGCATGTGAACTTGGTGCTTAATGCCTTCTTTGCCTCAGTCTTTTAGTAAAACTAACACGTGTACTGAGAGAAGCCAGCCACTCCAAGCCAAGAAAATGGGACCAGGAACAAAATGTCCATCCCCCCCAATTCACGAGGAGATGGTCAGGGAACTACTTATCCACGTCGACGTCCACAAATCTATGGGACCAGATGAGATTCATCCTAGAGTCCTGAGAGAGCTGGCAGGGGTGCTCACCAGGCCACTCTCCATCATTTATCAGCAGTCCTGGCTGACTGGAGAGGTCCCAACTGATTGGAAGGAAGCAAATATAACTCCCATCTATAAGAAGGAAAGAAAGGAGGATCTGGGAAATTACAGGCCTGTCAGTTTAACTTCAGTCCCAGGGAAGCTGATAGAACAGATCATCCTGAGTTCCATTATGCAGCACATGCAGGACAACCAGGTGATCAGACCCAGTCAGCATGGCTTTATGAAGGGCAGGCCCTGTTTAATAAACCTGATCTCCTTCTATGACTGGGTGACCTGCTTGCTGGATGAAGGGAAGGCTGTGGATGTTATTTATCTTGATTTTAGTAAAGTGTGTGACACAGTTGCCCACAGCATTCTCCTAGAGAAATTAA